>UXSR01005293.1:73209-130242 GCA_900604375.1 Mesocestoides corti | reverse complement strand
ATTAATATTATTTCACCCAGATATTTGTGTTCTAAATAGGTCGACGTGTTTTAGCAAATAAAGGTTTCATTGCTTCGCCAGTACTCGGCATCTTCAGTTAATATATTAATTGAGAAAACTTATACCATGATATCTGCTCAAATACCTCTGAATCCAGATGCTAAACATGTTTGCCAAATTTTATAAAAGGTTTTAGCTACCACGCATTTACCTTTAGAGGAACTTCATGCGATGAGAATAAAAACTCATAAAATAAAAAATCTTAGATTTTCTGTTCCATGCTAAGAACTAGGCAATTTTATTTACAAAATTTTGGCAGTAATTAGCATTTTAAATTGAAAAATCAGACTAGCTGTGAATAGGACACATCCAAAACAAATATTAAATTGTTTAGGATTGACTCTATTTTACAATTTTTTTAAAAAAAAGTCATTTTAATGTAATCACGGTCAATCAAAAAATTGCGCTGCTCACACTGCAGCATATAGCCCAATATCCCGTATCCCCTTCAACATTGTTAGATGTGTACTGATTACATGAACGTCCCCGGTGTGTTGCTGTTTTTAAAGAACAAACATAAAAAGGAAAACGTAAATTTGAGTTGACTGGGTATAGGTATTACTACAAAATCCCACTTACAAATAAATTCACACATCAATCGCCACTATGTAACAAGACATTAGGTATGTTTGGCCAATTTCATAAGCATTCTCATGCTATTCTTTGAAAGGGCAAACGGCTTGATCAAAAAGAATCATGAAGAATAAATTGGGTAAAAGTGCCAACGTTCTATAAAGTATTATTTCTAATTTAGCGATAACCTTTGTCGCGAAAACCACAAATTTCACTCACAAACATTTAACAAATTTGCCCACAACTATTTTATCACAAATATATGACATAATTTTTAACATTTTGTGATTGCGTTGACAAATTTACAGGGGTTAATCCAACCTGCATATTTCTGGTTTATGTCCATTTTGGCAAATAAAAGTTATTGCAAGAACTAAAAAATACATTTTTTTTACTGATTCTCTTGATTCCTTTAATTCCACACCAACTAATGTGAATGACAAAGCAATTTATCTAACTGCTAACGCGGTCATCCTGTGTGGGGTGTTATAGGAGATTTATGTGTTATGCTCACTACAACACGAAAATCTAAAATGCCATCGTTGTTTGCATCAGAATAATCTTTAAACATGTGTTTTTATCCCTCAATCTACCTTCCTGTTATGTTAAAGCTTAATGTTTTGGCAAGCTTTGCCGCCTGTCTCTGTAAAGGCCTAACGAGTTGGTTTTTGTTATAAATTTTCATGTTTTGTATTATATTTAACCTAGTCATGCGTATTTAATCACTGCTCATGCTTTAGCGATTTTAACTAAGAGAGATGAGTATTTAGCACTTTTAGACATTGATACATTTGATGAATGAACCCATTTCACATTGAGCAATTGGTTGCATTGCGCCTACTTGCAACTATTAGTACGCCAACTTCTTACCGATTAAAAGGTTAGACCTAAACTAAACGCAAAAACCGAATGATACTACTGCCAACTGGCGCACTTGGCATGACACATATTTACATGAGCGACCGTAAAAGTGGTAAATAGAGGAAGTGCGTTACTAATAACTGCCCCTTAGCCTCGTGACTTACCGCCTGTTTTTCCAACCTGGCTTGTGTGCAATCCATATTTGTTGATTTTGACTAAAGTGGAAATGAGCGTGTGTTTTGAAAAACGAATGTGCATTAATATCATTTTTTTAGCATTCTCCAGCTTCAGAATGCTGGTGATGACATAGCCTGGTGATAGCCAC
The DNA here is from genome assembly GCA_900604375.1 of Mesocestoides corti. Lineage (NCBI taxonomy): Eukaryota > Metazoa > Platyhelminthes > Cestoda > Cyclophyllidea > Mesocestoididae > Mesocestoides > Mesocestoides corti. Next base: position 128,423 of record UXSR01005293.1, on the reverse strand, counting down.
TCCTCTTTCTGTATTAAACCAGCGATCAAGTTTATGTATGAAAATGTGTGGTGTGAAATCTGATCTAGAAACTATTCTGTCAGGAGGTAACGTATTCATGATTTGCATCATTGCTTTTTGTCAATGCCATATGTGAATAATTTTGATTCAGAACAAAGCCTTATATAGTTGCCCAAAGAAAATCGATATTATTATATAGGTTTCTTCCAAACGGCGTCAAATTCTCTCTCCTTGACAAGCAATCTCACCTTTAGGCCAAAATAAGTGAAGATATCGTCCTTAAGTAATAAAAGGCGTTGAAGAGCATCGCTTTTCACCCCACGACCGTATTTAACGTGGGTGTATTTCGTGGTAAATTGTCGTGCTAACTTAGGCTGAATTCGAGCCAACCCAATAATAATTTTTTTAATTCGTATACTGTGTTGAATCACTGATGGTGGTGGTTGGAAAGGCAAACTTGGGTTTTATTACGGCTGTACACTTATGCTGATTTTTTACATGGAAACAACGCTACATTCGAAAGTCATTTAGGACGAATGTTTTGTTGTCATGTCTCTAAATGGTATACTGAAAGGTTTCCAAGTGAATGTGACAAATTATTTTATCTCTTCTGTTTGGCACGTGAATTAAGTATCGTGGTGTGTCTACGACTTCGGACGTTTAAGTAAATTCGCTTCTAAACCTAAGGTTTAATGATCGGATTCGCATGTTTCTTGCTACTGCTCAGTGAGTAAACCATGACTATGCATTTCTTGCGTCTGACAGACACTGTTTTTTTTCAATTTTGCATTGAAAAAAACAAAGTTAACACGACGGCATATAATCAAACTAATCACACAATATGTTTGAGCATAATGTTGCTGAAAATTACTGCGTTCCTAAATAGTAAAGTTAGTTATGTCTGCAAATAGCCCAATTTATCACACCTATTTTTAAAAAAAATCGGGTACTTTGAATAATATTAGGCACGTAAATGACTAGCATTGTAAATGCAAAAATAAAAGCCGGATCTAATGCAGCTCAAACATAACATATAAGTCGGTTATGTTTACTAACTAAAAAATACAAACAAATTGTCAAGCATATTGTATTTCACTCCCATCATATTGCACAACGGATTCTTAGATGTGCAGGGAAGTTATACCTATTGAAACGTAAATTACATTTTGAAAGATATTTTCCACAATGTGGTCAGTTAATGTATTTTAAATGTAACACTCATGTTTGCGTGCGAAATACAAGGCTTAATCATAAGAACATTTTGACCACTAGAATCCAATAACATATAAATTGCTTCAATAACGACAGCTTTATTGATCGATAGCAATAAAATGTAACTCTTTCAGAAACATCCTCCCATCGAGTCAACAATGTTTGTACAGACACGCGCTTGAGTTTTTTGTAACCAACCCAAATATGACTTATCGCTATTCCCGCCTTTGTAATTTAATTTGCATGTGGCGGTAGTTGCACATTAGCTCAAGTTGTTTAGAAAACGTTTACTGAAAGCAAGTTGCAATCGGTATATAATATCCCTGGATTTGACTGGTTTGTTTCCACAATAGGAAGATAAACGTACTCACGGGCACTCAGACATTATCACACTAGTCTGGCCAACGGCAGCCTTACTTGATTGTGCTCGAATTTTCACAGGATATCTAGAGGCATATGTTATTTTAGTGTCGTACACGCGATGGTTTCTGAACTTAGCAAAGCAGAGATACTCAAGTTATGCAACCACGAGTAAAGCCTAGAAACATGTTGATGACGAAGATTAACCGAAATTGTTTGTGACTTTACAATAAGGCCGCACCTGCCGTTTGACAAAAATCCGCATTTGTAACATGCTGCTTCTGAATACGTTTCGCCTTAAAATCGCAGAATTTTGACGATTTCTTGTAGCGCCATGGGAACCGCAGTTTTGCATTCCACTGATGTCAATAGGCTTCTGCCTGACTTACCGCGACAAACACACCTCAGGAACTGCGATTTTTCCTGAATGCTAAACTGAGACACCTCATTGAGTGGGTGACTCAGTTCCTGAATAACATGGAGAACCTCGCTGTTATCCGATGTGGGGTTAAGGTTGGTGTCGCTAACAGAAACAAAATACTTACATTCGCTCGACACCGAGTCCTAGCTAATTCAATTTTTACTACCATAATCACACAGAAAAAATTGTTACTTGTATGAGAGACATGTAATTTAACAAGATAAAAGAGAACGCCAGTAATTTCGTGCGGGCAAAGCCACTTTCAAATCAACAGAAGTGAAGATGCCACCATGTATTAAAGAAACACGTAGGCGATCTTGGATTTTTACCCCACGACCGCATTTAACGTGGGAATATTTCATAGCAAACTGTCTTGCGATCTTGAGTTGGATTTGAGCCTGCTCAGTGAAGATATGTTTTCAATGCGCAGGCTGTGTTGCAGTACTGATGGTGACATCGGGAATTGCAAACTCGGGATTGATTGTAGTTTTACGTTAAGACCTTCTATATAGGAGCCACTTTAAATTCAGAAGTCATGTAAGCCAAATGCCTTGCTGTCCTGGCTTTAAAGGGTGCACTCAAAGAGCTGCAACGGCATGTGGCAAATCATTTTGTTTCTTCGACTAACCACGTAAATTATGCATAACATTGAGTCTACCAATTCGAACGGTCCTAAAAAAAACTGTTTTGTAGCTCTCTGCAGACTAGTTACCAGTCCAAGAATGCACGTTATTCGCGGCAGAAATACACAGACACTTTTTTTCTATTTTGCCTTTAAAAACGACATAGACATCACTAGGGCATATGCAAACTACCTTTGACCGGCAACTACCCAAAGTAGGTTTGAAAATAATGCGACCGAAAAAAAATGTACTGTAAGGTAGCTATGCATTGCATTCCTTTTTATGACTTGACTATAGTCCAATGCAGGAGAAGTTCAATCATAATAGTCTATCTTAAATATATCTTCTAAATAAATTATGGTGTATGCAATATTTGGCGAGGAAATGCTGCTCGGGAAAAGAGTTAATTGTTCTCGAAATGTCAAAAAATGTACATTGCAGCTGAGGTCCTGCTGTAAACAATGTTCACAAACTAAACTGAATTATTATGAATCGGGTGCAACAAGGTTGACTTTTTAGTCCTCAAACTCTATTAATTCAATGAAAGCAGTGTGATTTAACCAACGCAAGGATGCCGCTTAAAGTCACATGCAACGTGGCCAAAATGTTGTGAGTTGACTTCCTATATCAATGCTAACTTTATTACTAACGGACCTAATTTTATTAATGTATTAATAGCAAATTTTGTGCATCACAGACAAGATCGGAAATCACCAGTTATCATAACGGCCCGTGAAAATGTTCTGGATTAATAGAAATCATCAAATTCACAGTCAGAACATTGAAATATTCTTAATTATTTTTCTGTTACTGCATCTTCAAATAATACTTAAACTCTAACGACTTGGGACCATAAAATCTTAGCAAACTGCATGCGTATTCAGACGTCAACAAGTCCTTACTGGTAAACGTAGGTCGATATATGAAGTTTCACTCATCGTTAACAACATGTGTGACAAATACGATGTCCGTTTTCGAAAAGCTATCATCTAAATTCATTGCGGTTTAATTGTCTTCAATGAAGCCTACTGCGGGTACTTCCATAATACTGTGCCTCTCATCTTGACACGAAAAACGAACTTCATGCTGCCTTGCTTCAAATTTGATTGCTTAAATGATTTTTGAGCGCATCAAGACGCTAACTTTTGTTGCAATGAATTATTGGTTCCGTAAATAATTACGTTTGTTATCTCCGTAAATAGATCAATTTAAAGTATTATTTTTTAAAGAAAACGCTGATACTTTGAACAATGTCAAGCACCTAGACAAATGGCATTGGTAATTCAAATAATAAATTCTGCCCCAACGCAGCAGCGAAAAACCGCCGAAGGCACCGGATTAGTCGATTGTGTTTCCTAACTGAAAACCGAAACAAAATGTCAAGCTAATTGAACTTCACACCCATGATATCGTACAATGCATTTCTAAATATACGGGAAATTATACCTAGTGGATTTAAAATGAAATTTGAAAGCATAGTTTTCATAATGTGACCAAGTAATGGATTTTAAAACAAACAATCTTGTGCGGATACAAAACACAACTACTCCATTGAGTCATCACATTTGTAAAGCCTCATTATTTTCGAGTTGTTTTTAATATATGGGTGGTGGTTGCAACCCAACACCATGCGGACGTAATAAAGATTCAAAATTGCATAATGATAGATCGATAGTTTAAATAAATATTTAATAGCTCCTTACCTTTAAAGTACCTTTCTTTGTGTTTGGTTGACCTCGTGCTTTCGGTCATGTAAAATATTCACTAGAGTAAAACTGCGTGATATTGGATTCTTAAATGCGCAATTCACACATTTGCGCATTTCACATTATTCCTCCGGTATTATCACATCAATGGTCACACTCGAACAGCCTCACGTTGTCCTCTTTAGTAACATCAACCGTGTCGTTTTATCATATGTAAAAAAAGACACTTCTTGAATATTGAACAAACAACAACTGTCTCAGTAATATCAGGTGCTGCTGCATATTATAATTCCCAGTTGAATCGCATAAGACATTTATTTTTTTACATAGTATTGTTGTTAACCTAATTTTATTGTCAATTGCAACATTACACATCAAAGTCAAAGATGCTTTTTGCACACTCCTTCAGTTTTTTTACCTTTAACTTGTGGGTGTTAATTGGTCATCTTAATGCTCACATTTATGAAAGTGACGTCATTTAATTGAGCTCCAGTGCTGTCATATGTTTTCGCGATTCTAATTCCCATTAGAGGTAAACATATAAATACTTGAAATACACACTGCTGCGAGGCAATTCACAACAAACAGCCAACATGAATTTACTTGTGTTTCTTCTTGTAGAATTTTGGTGCACAACTCAGATGCTCTCTGGTGCAGAACAAAGCCATTCATCGAAAACTAATGCCATTTTGCCGAACAATGATAGTCAGACATCTGTGCCAACGAAAGAAGAACAAGAAAAGCTTATCTATAATGTTGCAGTGGGACGAAAAGATGTTGATCCACCTGCCACCAACATGATGTTTATGGTAAGTACAATATTCTATCTAAACTATTCTTAAATTTCAATTTATGCAAAACACATTCGGAAATGTCGTTTTTATAACACTTGTGACATTTTCTAGAAATATAACACTAGTGTATCTCAGCTGCATTTTTTTCTATGGTAGTCTTTGAAGGAAATTTATATCTAAATACCAAAACCTTAAAAATGCACATGGTGGTAATGTATTGACTAATTAAAGTGTCACCCCTCTTCCACTTAGAACTACTCTGACGAAATGGAGAATCTGGCTGTGGAGTGGGTGAAGCATTGTACAGAACCAAATACTGCCTCTTTACGTCACCCTCAACGTGGTGACGTTGGTATATTTACGCTCTCATATTTGGCAAGCCAAGCACCAAGTTTTCTTGGAATGCCTGCCACCACCAGCAGTCTCTGTATGGGCTACAACTACACCACCAATAAATGCAATTTTTTAACCACATACTATCTTCAGGTAAGCACATTCTTATAACAGAATTGCTTTATGGCGCATAAGAGATTTCGGTTCTTACTTTTTGTCCCTTTGCACGTATAAGAAGCCGCGGGTTCTGATCTTGTCATTTTTGACTGATAGACAACACGTACTATTACTTTTATCAGAATTTCTGTCTGCGTAAGTTAAAGCTAAATACATGCGATCTTCTATTAAGTCATGCGCTCGTTTGATTACATAGACACATTGATATGACAAAGCATAAACTGCCTTACCTCACACTGATGAAAATGCAGCAGGAATAGGTTAAATCAGTATAAGTAATTTGCACGGAAGTAAAGAGATGAAGGTGTCTAATTATTGAATTATTCGCAGATCTTGTGGGCAAATACATCACATTTTGGCTGCGCAATGAAAGACTGCTCCATTAAAAACCCGAAATCAGAAAAAAAATCTTTTTATATGACGTGTGTGTTCCAACCCGGGTAAGTCAATTATCCTTCTGGAATTCATGTCGTATATTTATCTAACAAACTTGACACATTAAATATTGTAAGAATGTATTTTTGTTTAGAGGAACGGTAGGCAACGAACGTCCTTATAAAAGCGGAACACCTTGCACCGAGTGTCCTTCAGGATACGGATGTTATATGAACCAATGTGTGAGTATAACTTCAGACTCCGAGACCACAACATTCACAATACCCACTACATCTAATTCGTCTGGAAATTTGGTGATTTTTCCAATGCTTGCCCTGGTGTGCTCTGCCTATTTTCTGATCTAACGTCGCTCTATCGAATTAAAACCCACCGAATTGTGAACTTATTGACAAGAATTATTTCTTTTTGAATTTGTCATCTGCCTTTTTCAATATAATATTTTTTAATTCTGTAATGCAACGTATTTAATGCAAAATAATTTGGAGAATCTTCATAACAAGACAGTGGGAGTTATTTGCAAGTCCCAAAAAGCCAGCATATGACCTGTTGCTTGTTTCTCTACTGGTTCCACATTAAACTGGCATCAAAATGTTTAAGCCTAGCAATGGACAGGATAATTTTGAAAAACATTATTCTATGACTCAACTGTCTGTGAATGTGTGCTTTAATTCATCTGTAATTGGAGATTGCCTGAAATTGTCTGTTTAATTATTTAGATGAGCACCTGCGTTACTGCCATTTCTTAATTTCATTAGAGTGGATATTTCTAAGGTTTCCTATTTGTATGTATCTACGACCATAACAATGAAGTAATTTAGGTTATCTCATTACCAGTCGTTATCTGCTACAACAACGCTGTGTTAAAAAGGACGTAATTGGTTACTGAAAGTCTTAGATGCTATTCGTCTTTACATGTGACAGATTTGTCCGCCTCCTAATTAATCTTGTGACTAACACATCAGTTTGTAATTATTGATTTCAGCAATATCGCACCATACATTTCAAACAACAGCCCGATATGAATACGTAGGAAAACTATTCAGTAGCACTAAATTAACTGTCTGTAACGTAACAATAGAGGTTATGCACATGTGCTAATTTGCCAAAGGCAGACATTTTGTGGGTTGAAATTGGTAGCACTATAAAGCTTTTAATGAGATAGCCTACCCACCGATTTTATTGAGTTTGTCGATCATGGTACGTAGGGCACGATTTAGGCAATCGCGTGTGTCATCGAAATTGCTGCAAACTGAAAGTTGTTATAATTCTGTGAATGGACGCGAATTTATAATGCACAAATGAGTTATTGATCACTGACGTTTGGTACCTATCTACTGAGATGCTGTCACATTGTCTCACCTGCTTTAAAGAGATTGATAGTCATCGATGTGTAAGGGCAAATGTGATTGTTATCGGCTAAACAGTATTCATCACCAGAATATATGGATGCTCCTGAATTTGTTTAGGATCATTTCATCAATAACCTCATACTGCCCGACAAAATGCGAAGTGTGCCACATTGAAATTGAGTTACTGCTGAGTGGCGTGTCAAACTTTGGTAACTGAAATACGAAACTGAACGCTAGGCTCATGTAATAACACAGAGCTATAAGCTGCCAAAACTACATGCAATCATTTCGCCTATAAATCAAGTGGATTACTATACGCTCCATCTTCAAAGACTGATATAATTTCCGCAACATTACATATACCTATTATCATCAGATTCGTTGTGCATCTCAATTTTCCAGCCCATTCGTCAGTGTTGAACAGAGCTGGCTTAAAAGGTGGCGTGTTTCAGCACAGAATTAATGTTCTGTGTGAATTTAAAGATTTCGGGACAGATTATCAGAATGTCGTGAATATCGTTCACGCGAGACTACTGCTAAAGAGCCAAACCTTTTTTAAGGCGCATGTAGTGGATTTACGTGCTCTCAGTTGTCTAAAGCAAAGCATTATTTTCACCGCGAGCACGTCAGCCAAGCGAGACAATCTGCTAAATCCGCCCTGTTTACGTGTTCCTTGTCAAATATCTGAATGTTGTATGTGTACCAGTACACCTTGCCTGCGTTAGTCACTAAAACATGCATGACACCTGCACTAACGTTTTTCGCACATCGTCCTTCTTGGCCTATTCTTATCTTCGTGGGTATTAGGGTACTATTGGTGCTGCAGCTTGATATAACTCAGTGGCCGTGGCCTGAACTGGCCTACGGCGCTTAAGTGCAGGAATTTCGAAGTAAAAATACATTATAAAAGAGACATTGTGTTGTGTTACATTGGTATTTAACGAAATTGCTGTACACGCACATCAATGTGCGCATATAATCTGGCGTTGCTGACGGCTGACGATAAAACTAGCGACCTGGAATGGGTCTGTGGTGTGAGTGTGCGTAAATGTCATGTTTTAGCGTCTAATATTTTATTAATAATACCACAAGTATTCATTCCTATTAAAGAATACGCAGAATATCACTTTTACTTTAGCGTTCATATGATAACACAGGCTATTACGATCTATGGTGGTAAGCTTCTGTTGTCCATAATTTAAACTAAGTACACTGCAAGTTATAGAGGCGGAATTGTGTAGTTATACAGAGGTAGATCACAAGGCTCGAAGTCATTGGGATTTACTGACGCCTGATGACTGGAGTGGGAATTCGGTTCCGCGCGGAGATTGATTTTGTGTATGTGTACGATTCGTGGTCTTTTGACATGAGAGCGTATTGTATAATATATTCTCCATTAATTTCTTTGCCAGGTAAAAGTATTGGAAAGTAATTTAGGTGTTGTCGTACGTTAGTTAACACCAAAATTCAAACACATTAATAACACTGATTCGTGCACAGAAATTATTTTCAGTGTTGATCTTCGTGTACGGTTACTCGTGGCGACTGCTTTTGTTTATAAATTAGTCTATGACGTACAGCTTTGAAGTTACTTAAAAAAGGTGGACACGTAAAATATTTCGAGACCGAAAGAGAATAGTGCGTTAATTGTTGAATAAATGATTGCTAATTTTGAGCATCAAGGAGTACTAATATTGTCATTATTTTAACAGGACATTGTTTTTATCACTACGTTTAGGATGGTTATGAAATTGAACTTAATACTAGTGTTCACAGTGCTCATAAAATTGGTTTCACCTGCACTTCTGACGGCACACAATCATTAAAATAAACTTTAGAAGAATATCGTTGATATGATTTACACATATTTTGGAATAGTTTGACGTGACGCAAAAAGAAACTACATTTGAAATATACGCATTCAGCATACTTGGACATAGTTAAGTACAAATCATTGAAGTTGAAATCTACTGCCTAACGTTACAGCTATAGTTGTGATATATAACCTCCATATCGGCTTTCATAAGTAGACAGGAAAAGAAGAATTAAACGGGCACAGCGATAAAAGTGAAGCCTGTGTTTACGACAGTCTTTACAAACATAGAATGGTTAGTTTATGTGCCAGCAAAAAGTCACAATGTTTAAATTTGCTTGAGTTTACGAATTGTGAACGTAAGTATTTTGTGTACTTTAGTAAAAAGTATGCAAAATGTAGATAATGGTGTCTTTATTAGTTCCTAAAGGCGCTTTATGCTATTTTATATTATCATGAATAAATGGCCCCGGTAATTTTGTCGTTTAACCCATGGATGAAAGTTAATTCATGAGGGCCTGAAAGCGACTTCGATGATTGCAAATATTAACGTCAGCATTAGCGCAATTAAGGCTTAATGATACGTGGGCGTATTTCACATAAGTGAATCAACATGAAAGGCATAAACCTTTGTGATTAAAAATTTGGCAACAACAAGGCAAGTTAATTTAACAGTGTGTCATCAGTCACAAAAAGTCTGCAAGTATATGGCACAATCGTGAGACAAAATGCATACGTCGCCGTCATATGATGTTCAAAATATCAGTCAGCCTAAGATAAATCACCGCATTATGCGCCAACTCAATTAGTTTCAGTGTTGTGTAAGAGAATTTAAATCGCACTGTTTTCTCGTAGGAATATACTACTACCTCACTGTGGCACACAAATGGGCTGTGCGGGTTTATTACCTGTAAATGATTGTGGATTAGCTCACCATGTTCGTTTTTCATTAAATCAAGTAGAATGATTTCCAGGAGGTGAAAACCTAGAGTATCGCCTTTTATTTCTTATATAATTGATTATATGGCCATAAATACGTTACAAGCTTAATTTTTTTTAAAGTTCTGGAAGGCATGATTGTGGTGGGTTGATGGCTAGCACCTACTCATGTTACGCCAAATACATGTTGGTTAATACCTATATATACATGAAAATAGTTATGGCTACGGTGTTTGAAGGTATTAGCATCATTTTGGTCGTGAATCATTAAGCATATTAGTGTGTAAATTGTCGCTGCCAACACTCATATCATTATAGAGGAACTTATAATAAATAGGCGTCTAAAGAATGTTGAATTGGGACACGAATACCTGCGTTTTTGAAACTTATTGCCATAGAATATTCATTTTTCATTTAAACGTACCATGAGATACGTAAGGTCATGTCCATTTGATAAACATATCAACGGAAATATTGCTTTGGGTCCAAATAAAATAATTTTCATTTCAAGAGCTAGAGTAACTTTCGTCAGTATTTAACCGCAGTCGAGTGAGTGACAGAAGATTTTGGCTTTTATTCGGACGACGAATGCAGCGTCTTTTCATTATGCAGTGGATTGACAGCCACTTTTTCCTGGGTGATGCGTGTATGTATGATGTCAAGCTACTTGGCTGGTTTGACATAAATAAGCGGTCGTGTTCTCTGTCACCTCTTTTCCATATCTTCTCGCGTGGTAATGGTCTGTTAAATAGACGGTTTTAATGTAGTTCTAAACAAGCTGCAACAAATTCATAACGAAAGTTTCATATCAAAACATGGCACAATCAAAATAACAATGTAAATGAGCACTACAGTTTGACACCGCATTTCACGACTGAGCAGTTTTTCATTTACTTACAAAACTTGGGATATTTAAAACCAACACGCGGCCCTATACCAAAGAACAATATGCAGAAATGAAAAAAAATCCCCAAATGTGAACATTTTACATATACTACCATGTAAATGTTAAGCAACATGAAAAAAATTGGTTTAAATGAAGCAGCTACAGTGTTGGGGTTTTTTTATATATGCTTTATCTTAGTATGCACTTTTACCAATGGATAGGTTGTTTGGTTAAAAAATGTGTTACAAATATTGCACCAGTATTTCAATTAAGAAACTTTTTTTTGCTTAGTTATTCCTTACGCTTTGTAGTGTATTCTTCTTTTAGACTCAAGGGGATATCCTAAGAGTCTGCAAGAATGCAGAAATTGGAAAAACATTTTTTTCTCAAAATTAAATGCGCTTGCAAAATTAATGTAGATATTAGATATGATATAAAAAGAAACAAATGCTGACCCGATGGAATAAAACAAATGCTTTTACTAATACCTGATGACGTGTTTTTTTTCTTATACTTTCATGCATATATAACAAGGGTAATTTTGTCGTTTAATCCATGGATGAAAGTTGATTTATGATGTGTTGAAAGCGACTTCAATGATTGATGTATGTATTAGTGCCTACTTCGTCTTAGTGAAGTCTATTATTGTACATATGTGTTTAAAACGCGGATCCTGCAATAAGATCTAATTTATTGCAAATACAAAAAAGGGAGTACTCTGGTAACGAAAACTAGATACCACAAGGTTTTTGAGATGAAATTTTTGTTAACACTCTCATGCACATTCCCTGACTTTACCGTATGAAGCAGGGTGCAAATTTGTTTTTCCATTTTATTAACGGCAATGTATTCTTTCATGAATAAAACCGCTTTGGAACCCAACGTTACAACATTAAGAGTGCCTCAAAGTGAATGCAGCGCTTCACATGGAAGCTCCAGAGTCCATTAGGCACGTGTCTCAACGAAGTAAAATATTTTTTGATATCAAGTAGCAGATGCCATGAAATTGCGCGTTGTGCTGTTGCACAACATTTTGCGTTGAAACCTTCTACTAAATACTTCAAAAAATTCAAAAAAAACTCATTAATTGAATTTTAAAGATCAAAGTACTCCGGATTTGCTTCTGTAAAATTGCAACCTCATAAATCTTATGGTCTCAGAGCGAATTTATGATGATTTTATAAAATTTCCTTTAAAAAATTTAACAGGACTTTTTTCTTTCCATTCCTAACAGGACACCGTTCCAAATGTTTTCAGTTTGCACATTACGTTAAAAGGTATTCCGTAAATTGTTCCATGTTTACCGTAAATATGTCACATGAAACATAGATAAGATTGTATATGGGAAACGTTTCCTGTGCCATTTTTTACAGATTGAACTTTTATCAGTCATTTAAATTTGCTCTTATGTAGGAGTCAAAAGTGTTGTATTCGTTTTATTAATTCCTGGCCTATTAAAATCTATTCCCATGCCTATGTAATAAAAGTGTATAATTACATTTTTGTAAATATTTTTAACGCACATCTTTTATTAAGCACGCATTATTCGTATAAACTCATGCAATTTAAATTGCTAATTGTTTTAACCTTTACCGTACTTTAAGTTGAGTTTTTGCAGAAAAACTTTGCTACTAATTTTTCTAAGTACGCCTACGTTTAAAAGCACTCGTTTCACAAGATTCACAAACAACAATGTCGCTATGAATAAAACTTCAGAACAATATATGCTTTGTTCGCATTTTCAAATTTTATTTTTCTATAATACGTTAAATAAACAAATGCAAATGTTCAGCTGATGCAATGTAGACTCAGTAAAATTACATTTTGATACTGATGTGGTAAAAAATCACTAAAGATGCACTTACTGGCTAAATGAATTATTCATTTTTTATCTGCGTCTGTCTAAATATTAATCCATCTTTTGGTCTATCTAGAATATCGTTGCATTCAGGCAAAATATTTTTAACTGAATCCGGTTAATTATATTGCATGTTTTCGTTCTTTCACGAACACGGCTAATTGTCATTTCATTAGCATATGCATGTGTAAGCTTCAGACCAGGATACTTTAATTTTAAAAAAAAATTAAAAACTTCAGGTATTTATTTAAGTGCACTAGTATTTGTTCACACAGAGATGGTGCGCATGTTGCATCTTGACAAAATATCTGGGTAAAGGGTTAACTCTTTATCGTCAGATAAAAAAAAATCTTGAACCTCTAAAATTTAAACGCATCTTAAATTTATATAACAACCGTATTATTCCATTAAGTCTTACAATATAAAATACTCTTACTGGAAAATGTTTAAATATACGACCAAGTATTGAAACCTGCCCAAAAACAACATAATTTTTTACAATTTACAATTCAACTTTAAGAGCAATATGCATTTTTCAGCGTACATACCCAAGTGCGTTCCTGCCATTAATTCAACTCATATCATAATACAGAATGTACTTTTAAATAACTCCTAAAACCAATGTCAATGCGAATTCTTTAACTGAATTTAAGATTTCCTTAGATATTTAAAACTTGTTAGTGCATGTCTTGACGCTTCGCCTTCGATGTAGTTATTACTGTCCGTTTGATGGAGCACTTATTTCTCACACTTACACATTTTGTAATGTAGACATCCAGCCTGTTAAAGAAATCGATATGACGAAATTGAATATCTTCTTTGGTGTTGGACAAGGGAATTGTTGACGATTTATCCAAAATACACAACGCAAAAAAAACAGGGACCGTTTCATCGGGCAATTGCCTGTTGTTGACATTTAAATATGCATAAAGGGTATTAGCTAAATTTTAAGAACAGTGTACTCACCTCGGACAAACAGAAAATGATAACATCGTTTGCTTAAAAAAACGTAATAATGTTTAAATGTTGAGCAACGTGATGAGGGATAAGCGTCAGTCCGCTCCATCCCGACAAGAAAATTCAGACCAATTGTGCACAACAGAAGTTCAAAAATTAAATTAGGTTGCTATGTTCACGACTTTGCTATGAATTTAACAAAATGTGACACAAATGTTGATTAATTACATTTTGCATATCAGTTCAATTTTAAATTCGGCGTGCATTTCTTAAGCGAAATTTAATGGATTATAGCCGAAAAATATTTTAATTGTCCTTCATATATGAACGGATTTTTAATCTACGAACATAATTTCCCCATTCTTATTAATAATGACTAAATTTAAAAGTGGAGAGATTCCAATACCTAGAATCGATTGTTTAACGAGTGTTACTGCTGCAATATGGCCTCGATGCGATAAATTAAATAACGGAAAGGAGAGATCTAATGCTATTCTAAATTGCCTCTGAGTGGTCGGCTGTAGAATGGTCTGACAAATTGAAAAAAAAAACAAGTAATTGATATTAACTTACTCTGGTATTTATTTTGTAAATACAATACTTGGAGTCTCTAGGTAATGTATTTATTGGGAAAACTGATACCATAATGACTGCTTAAAACCTTTGAATCTAGATGCTAAACACGTTTACCAAATTTCCGCAAAGGTATAAGCTACCTCGCTTTTATGTTTAGAGAAACCACATGCATTGGGAATATAAACTCATTAAATATAAATCTTGGATATTCTGTGCCCATGATAAGATCTAGGCATTAGTATTTAGAAAATGTTGAAAGTAATTATCATTTTTAAATAAAAAAATAATACTACCTGGCACTGTCTAATTGATTTAACGTGGCGCTCCAAAGCGGTTTTATTCATGAAAAAATTAATTACCCTTTAGGAAAACGAAAACAATTGTTTCCTAATTTCCAACCTAAAGTCAAAAAATGTGCATGACAGTATTAACAAAGATTTCGTCTTTAAATTCTTCAAACCAAATTGTAAATTTTAAGGTAACAATCTGGTATCGTCAAATAATGTTTGCAGTTGCAAATGAGCTTTGATATGTTAACCTTTTTTGAAATTTCTAACAACGATTCTGCCTGCTTGGATTCTAAAAAAATTAAGTTTATAATATATCTATGGCCATATAATAATTTATATCAAAAATAAAAAGGAAGATTCTTAAAATTAGTAATAACACAGTCTGGTTTAACACCACCTAGAAAACATTCCACATGACGTAATGAAAACCAAACATGGCGAGTTAATCCACCGTAGTTTAAACTAGGTGTGAACAGATAATTAATAGCTAAAGTCCACTTGTGTGCCACAGTGAGGTAGAATTATTTTCGTCCCCTAAATATCCGTCCTCAAACTTTGAATTTAAGACGTATTCAAGTTGTTACATGGCACTGTGGTTGATGCTGGAAGCGCTTTGAGAAAACCTTGTGATTTAACTTCTCTTGCACAAAACTGAACGTAGTTGAGTTAGCGCAATAACGGTAATTTATCATAAGCAGAATGGTCATCTGAACATCATATGATGGCAACGTATTCATTTTCCTCAACACTGTGTGATTTATTTGCACAGCTTTTGTGGCTGATGACGGACTGTTAATTTCACTTGCCTCGCTGTCAGCCAACTAAAATCACAAATGATTTTACCTTTCATGATGGTTCAGCTGTGTAAAAGACGCCCACGGAACATTGTGTCATCCAGATTACAATATTTGTAATTATAGGAGTAGCTTTCAAAGCTTAATGAGTCTACGTTCATTAAAATTACTCAAAATGCGACAGTAGCATCCATGAATTATACGACTACAATCACCGGGATTACTTAGTTCTAAGAATATAAAATAACTTAAAGCCATTTGTTTTTGTTTTATTTGTTTTATACTATCATGTTCACTAGTGGATAGATATGACTTTTAATAACGTTTCCTAAGACACACCATATCCTGCATTTTGCATACGTTTTACAAAGAGTCGTCAGTCAACATAACTATGCTCGAGTAGATTAGTACCTTGTGAATTTCTGCTCGTGCACAAACTTACCATTCATGTTTTGTAAAAACTGCAGCCGATTAACAGCAATCACGAGTGAGCAAACTCTGTTTACTGACCTGACGGTGACAGTGACGCATCTTCTTTTCATTGGTTACTGTATCAGATGCCTGTCATTAGTCCACAGATCCACACACTTGGCTGGCGTTCGCTATTAAACGGTTGTGTCCTCTGTCGCCTCTGTTCACTCCATTGTTGGGTTGTTGCGGTCTGTTAACTAGATGGTTGTAAAGTTGTGCTAGACACTCCCACTGCAAGACTTCTGAACACACGCCTAACTTTTAGTGCTGTGTCCGTTTAATTGATCTTCGCCTGTCTGCATTCTGAAGGCCGATATTAAGGATATATATCAAAAATGTCCACGTAAAATTAAGCAGTAGATTTTGTCAAAGCTGTCGTAATTCAAGGGTTAATCTTCTGCGCCGCAGCTAACTGTCTAAAATTGAAGCCAGCAACAACTATGAAGACAGGTTATTTTCGTGGCTCTACAAACGCGATTTGCCATTTGCTGCAGTACATACATAAGGTGTGTTGCAGAAGAACATTAGTGATCGGTACAGACATTATGATTGCTACAACCAATGTGAGTATGTCTGTCAATCGCTCTTTAAAGATGTCCATAGATTGGACACCATAACATAACACCATAATATTTACACCATAACATGTGCATTGTTCACTGGTCAGGTCCCAATTGCTTTCAGTAAAGAAGATGCGCCAATAAGCCTAATTCATTACTATTCTATTTCCGTAAAATATTTTAAAAGCTTGAAAATATGAGGCAAACAAGAGTATTCGCAAAGACGTGTTCATGAATTTTATGTCCAGCATAAACATGTACAATTTGCCCGGTTGAGGAAAACTGTGAAAATTTTAGTAAAGTTGCTAAAACTATAGGTTTCTATCAGCATTTACACAAGGGTGAGCAATAATTGCATAAAGTTGATTGTTTAGATTTTTGGTAGCAGGATGACAGCTTTGATATTTATAAGTCCAGTAGCTGGTCACAATGCAATTCGAGAAGTAGAGATCACACTTTAGAACTAATTTACTAAACTTTCCAGACCTCGTTAGGTTGGATAACATGAGCGTCCAGATGACATATGCCATATCCGATTCAGCAAAAGGAATAACTTTTTTTAAAGGCAACTGGTGCATGAATAAATAATACCTGATTCATGAATAACCATACTTGTGTTCGTAACGAAATCACGATAATCACAAAATAGGCACCCAATTATAAAAAAATAAAGCAGAATGCGCTGCTTTACAAATAACAAACGGAATTGACACCTGTTCAAATTGGTCCAGGACGCAGTGATGGATAGCGTGCAAACAGTCCATAAAAAAGAACACGATTTAACTTGTCTGTTACAACGAGTGGTCGATTTAGCCTGGAACACGATAACAGACCATTAATTAAAATATCTCTTCACTGGCAGACCACAAAAAACCTCTTTAACGCATTTTTCTTTTCTAT
This sequence comes from Mesocestoides corti, assembly GCA_900604375.1. NCBI lineage: Eukaryota > Metazoa > Platyhelminthes > Cestoda > Cyclophyllidea > Mesocestoididae > Mesocestoides > Mesocestoides corti. The sequence continues at coordinate 111,008 of UXSR01005293.1, read as the reverse complement.
GAATTTTGCCGGACTCTCTTGTTTGACGACTGACGAATCAAAGTCAATTTCAGGCTCCTGTCATTAACCTAAAATCACTCCCTAGCTAAAAACAATAAACAACAACCAGAATCCTAAAAGACCTAATACCCGAGGTATTAATAATCGACCAATTTTTTTTCTGATTCCAACCCACTCTGTCGCTTACCCTAATATGTTTAGCAAGATAAATCAGAAAATTCCACTCATTTCGTATGAAGTTGAAAGTATGTGTTGTAAATCAATGTGAAGAAATAACCTTTAACACTTTAGGCTACTTTTGCATGCATATTCACTCAAATGAATTCTTGCCACACACAGGACGTGCACGAAAACCTGCCTACAATCATGTATATAACAGTGTTCCTTGTATGTAATATTTGATACTTAAAGTGGAGACAGAGGCAGGTTCATAATGCAATCTTTAATTTTTTTGTGTACTTGTGGATAAAAAAACACGAAAAGGAATTGTGAAAAACTTGACACAATATCCCTTACTGTTTTGAAACAACGCAACTTCCAATTAAAATTTCTTATAGCGAATATATTTCCAATTATATAACTTGTGCAACGACAGCAGCGTCTTAGTAGCCGTTTTTCACTATTGTATTAGTACGATTTAAATTAAGACTTCAGTATTCAAGGCGTTGCCGATATGAAAGGAATGAGGTACTTGATTTCTCCTTTCTCATCTATTTGACATTGCTAATAAATTTCTTTCATTTTATGATGGTTAAAATTGAGAAAAATGTCAAGAAATATCGCAAAAATTATTTCATTGCTTTTACTGGAACACAACAGCTCTTATCATTCCGTCACTATCAAGAATGCCTGGAGTTTTGGACGAAGCTGACTGCTAATCATTTTTAAATATTTGCTTTGTGCTCTGTCCCCTTCAGCCTAACAGAAAAAGGTCATTGCTCAGTCAGAAGTGTGTGTCACTTAAATTTACGTTTTAAGTAAAACAACACTAGCAAAGTGTCACGTGTTCTTGCAGCTTTTTGAGTTTTCACATAAGGCATCAGCAGCAAGAAGTGTATCTTTTGTGAAATTCAAAACGAACGAGGCTTCCTTAGATGTATTCTGTATTGACGTTGCATGATGGAAGAGTCTAGTAGTAAGATTCGCGATACGTAATCAGTTTGTGAACACTGCCTAGGCATGTGAAAGATCCTTTCATGGTTATACTGAACTTTACCTGCAGTGCACTAGACAATTAACCACGGAATGTACCTGCCTATAATGCCCGTTAAGCGATATAGAGGTAGCCGCCTACATGTGTTATAGTTCGATAATTGTAGCACATATTGCGTTGGTTAGGATGTGAAGCGCCAATTAACCATCTTTTACTACGTTAGCCGTTGTTATGTAATTGGACCAGACTTTTATTTTTAATGGACTGATATTGCAAATTTATGATGCAAGCAAAAAAATACCTTTAGCCATTATTCCTACTTGTCCGCAAATACGTTGCCACGTTAGGTTATTTCCGAACATCAAACAGGACTTGAGACTGACTACAGTTTACTCCACCGCAGTTACAAAAAGATAAGGAAACTTTTCGCAAGACAAGATTTCTAAAAAAAAATTGAAGTGTAGTGAAATTATGATTGAAATAATGATGAACTTTGATAATGCAAAGTTTAGATTTGGCAAAATATTTCAGATAAATAATACTAGATAAGCGAGTGTGGCTCGAATAATTTATTGCGCAAATATTAAACTTCAAAGCTCGGTGAGGGAAGAGACAATAATGCTTCCTTCACTGAAAAGCTTACCAATTAATAATGAATAATTAAAGTTAAACAACGGTCCTAATATACAGGCCAGTTCAGGTCAGGACTACCGAGTTATATCAAGCTGCAGGAGCATCACTACCATAATGCCACCGAAGATAAGAAAAAGCCAGAAAAAAAGATGCGTGAAAAATGTTAGTGTAGGCATCATGAATGCTTTTGTCATTAATACAGCCTGGGTGTACTGGTACAAATGCAAATACTAGAAACGCGATTCGCTACAGGTGCCTTACGGAATCTTTGGCTCATCGGCAGTCTTCTCGCGGGGACGATATTAACGACAAATTACACCCACATAAATTACACAAATTTTGACCAAAATATTTTTAAATATCATGTCTGTAGAAACCACACTAAGAAGTAGTGTAATGACGCACATCACATCACTGTCGTTGACAGTGTATTTTCGTGGCTGTGCCAGTTCAGTCACATGGTCCTTGATAACCTTCCCCGGTAGCGATCGATCAAACTAGAGGCATATATATATCCGTTGTGGGCATATTGCAGTAGGTTTTCGTTTGCTGCGACAAAGCCGATTAGCGTACTTTAAATTTAACCTCAGTAAGTAAACTGCATAACTTCAATAATTTAAGACGTTATGCGGAAACTCGTCTTTCTGCTTGCAATCTCGTGGTGTGTCGTTGCTGATGTACCTACGGATCAGGATCGCCAACTTATAATTGACATGCACTCAATGACACGCGCAAACGTTAGTCCAACAGCTAGCAACATGCAGCTCATGGTGAGCAGAATACAAGTATTTTAGCTTTATTTTTTTGTTAGTTAGTAAGCTCTTTGCATATACAAATGAAATGACACCAGCAATTATATTCAGAAGTAACCAACTAAGATGTCAAAATGGGTGCAATTTCAGTTGTTAAAATACACCATCACATCACGTTCTTATTCAAACATTGGCACGCTCATTTTAATATCTGCACAAATAAGTAACTTTATGCCTCACTTCAGTCGCATTATTATATTCCTCTTCTCTAGCGTTACTCCACTTATTTGGAAAAGTTGGCAGAGAACCGGACGGCCAAGTGTCAATATCAACCGCCTAACTCCACACTTCTGCCAAATCATACAAACATTTCGGTGACATGGATTTATAGTTCCGGTGACAACTCAGAATACTCTGGGATGATGTCAATCTTCAACACTCCTCTTAGTAAATACTTTTATGGAAATAATAGCTGCAAGGATAACTGCATACTATACCTTCAGATATAATTTCACTCTTGAAGTTTTTCAAGAGCATTATTAGACGTCAATTTCTCTATGCAGACTGTTAACACAAATGCGCCTACTTCAGGAGATTTATGTTTCCTTTAACCATTGTCAGCATTTGGTATAATATGACAGAATACAATACTAAAAGGTCTGAAGAATTGAATTCAGATTTTGCCAACTTATTAGAACAGCACTTTTATTTGTATGGCACAGTTGTATTGAAAGCATTTATTTGCGGGCATGGAGTAATAGTGCCAGTGTTATAATATCACGAGAATTTAAGAGATTTATCAGTCTCCTTGGCATAATTTTCAGTTCATCTGGGCTACTACTACTGCGGTTGGCTGTGCAAAGAGCCTGTGCGGCATTAGGTATGGCAAACCGAGTTATCTGATGGCATGTGCATACCAACCCGCGTGAGTGAAATTGCAAATTAACCCTTTTGGTTTTGGTGGAATTAGCGTAAAAGCCACTTATCTTTTTCTTCCAACCCAAACTTTCAGAGGTAATATTCCAGGTCTGCGTCCTTAAAAAAGCGGCGACATTTGCAGCGCTTGTCCTGACGGAGTCTTTTGCTATCGCAATCAGTGTACAAACGATACGTCTCTACTTCCAAACACGACCTCTGCTTCTAGCACAGCAACTACTTTGCCAGCATGACTACCAACACCACTACCGTGGCCATTGACACAAGCACTAGTATTCCCACTACCACAACATCGGTCTCCGCCCAAGTGACCACTTGGGGAATCTTAGTTTCCGCAGTTCTCCGTTCATGTATTTCGTCATAATTCCTTCTATTCACTCTTTCTCTCGTCAAATATACGCTGGCCATGTTTTTTGAGCACTAAAAATAACTGGCAAAGATATTATCTAATTAAAACATTACAGGATTTTAATGAAAATAATTCAGCATATCCAACAGTGTCTGTCCGCGTTTCTGCCTTTTTTCTTACATACCATTAAAACATTTGTACTGATTAAACAAGCACCAGCCGCGGTTTTTGCTGATATGTAGTTTAACATTTTTCAATACATTCCGGTATCCGTTAAAACATTCAAAATGAATATCGCAATGTTAGGTTTGCTGCTGGTACGTTGAACAATAAAAATCATGGTTTGTAGTGTCTAAACAAATATAATCACGCAAATGAACTGGTATTTTTTCGTGTTTAGTACTTTTATTTGTAAATATAGATGTTTTAAAATGGACAAAAATTAGTGAAATAGACTGATGCGAAATTAGTGCCTATTAGCTTTCTCGTCTGTTTTGCCAAAGTTTTGTATGAATGCTTCATTTGTGTTCACAAACTAAATTTATTTGTTGCAGTGTTTCATGCCAGCACTGACATAACAATATAGATAATAACTTCTGCGGACTTTTTCATGAAGGCGGTGAAAAATTGATTCACTACAGATCTGTTTTAAATTCAAATTAAAAAAAGGCATATTGGGAAATAATAAAGTGGGTAACATCACTAATTAATTTGCTTGTCTTACAGTCTGCGACCTAAGATTACTATTTTATTTGTGTAGACAATCATGTAGGTGTAAATTATGTTGCCATTTCATTGTCAAAGGTGGTTACAAGCATCGATTAGTCTATTGACGTACCACTACTAGCATGTTACTTGCAAATGGAAAAAAAAAACAATTTCTTGTACATTAAAATGAAAACAAGTTATTATACCGGTTCGCAGTCTTATGAGCATGGTAGGATTAGGATAACACTAAACATTTGTCACGATTTCGCAAATGAGTCAAGTTCTTATAATAGCAGATATTGAGGTGTGAATCATTGGTGCACACCTAGTGATACATGGAATTATGGCATATTCTAACCAAATTTGCTTTCTTTGTATTCATAACTAAATTCTCACAAAAAACGTAGACTCAATACCCAACTTGGACCTCAGATCATCATGCTGAAATCACTGCAATTCTTAATGCTAGAATAAACGAGACTGAAGTGTTAATTTGAAATAGGCTTCGACGCAAACCCTAACACTGAAGCTCGGCAAAATTGATATAATAATAATAATACATAAACTAAATAATTGGAATATTATACGCTAAATACTAAAACTACACAAACGTCCTTGCCAAATAGTGTCATTAACTTCTTTTTTGCTTAGAGTATTCCGAAATATGGCACAGCTAAGATGACAAATTTGCGCCTAATTTAATTTTTTCAACTGCTAAATGATAGTATTGTATGCGCTGCCACTGACCTTCCTTCCCTAAACATTTCGTGTCTGTTATGGTGAATGAAAACTTGTTTATCATTCGATGCCGAATTCGAATTCATCTCTGTAATGATTCGATGTCGTACACACATTTAAACTGATATGGTAAACAAATTTAACTCATTGAACAACTAATTGCGTTGATTTCACTGCTGAACCGACACAAGCAGACAGCTTGGTAAGTACAATTCCTCGGTTTTACATCATATCATAATCAATCAGATGAACTTATGTCCTCTTATATATTTTTTTGCAATAATCGTATTTTTAGCTGTTATTTTTAAACAACAACATAATGATCTTGAGGTATGAGAAATTTTTGATACGCGTTCTTATTACAGTCAACCCAACATTGACCACAACTTCCTTGTTATGTCCTGCTTGCTACAATACTTTTCAGAATGTGCACAGACGAGACAGATAAATAGTCCAAACAATAGAGCATAACCAATCACCATGCTAAAAAATCTTCGGCTTACGTTTGTGTAATTTAATGTGTTTCATTCTGGTAAAATCATAACATTACGAGAATTAAATAGAAAAGGATGGAGGTATAAATAATTCACTGGTTTCTTTGTGCAACTAATATACTCATTCTGAACACTCTAATTTTTTTAACAATCAAGCCATACCATATTAGAACTAATTGCAGTTTAAATCAGCAACGTATGCAGTTTTGGGGGGTAGTCAATATATCATATAAAATTAAAATGCAAAAAACGAGGAATTCATATAGGCATTGCAAGTGAGTTATGTCAGAAAACTTCAAAAGTCTGTCAAATATCACAAAAGCATCTTTATTAAATTCTTACTTTAGAAAAGCCACGTCCTAATGTGTATTATTAACTATACAAAATTTAACTTTTACCTCACTTTAAAAAAACACTTCGGTAGTCATGAAATATCAATTTTGTCAAACAGGGATAAATTTAGACTTATCGGAACTAAAACATTTTCAAGTCTTTTCTGTTGATGCACTAATCACCATAATTTTTTACCGCCGACAAAAACGATGGTGTGCGATCTTTAGCAAACAGCGCACTACATTTTCTTATTGCACAGTGAGGTTCTGTTTCGATGGCGTTAATGTATAAATCATTTTTGGCCGCCTGCACAGACTCACATCCACCCACACAAACTTTCTTTTCATTCGGTGCATTTATTAATTATTGAACCATATATAATCATGCTAGAATTAATGAAGAACGTCGTTTACATTTATATATTTCCTGCGTTAGAAGACATGGCCAAATTTCTTTCTTTAATTGTTTTGATTTTGAGTTCCATGGCACATGTTTTAAACGAAAATAAGCCTGATGCAATACGCACTTTCCATTCAATCAACGGTAAGTGCTTAGCTGTCCTGCCGACAACATTCAATGAATAGTATGTAAAGCAATGCAATCAACTTTTAATGTTACCATAATATTGCGCTTCACCTAGAAATTTCTCTCTGGTAGCAGGCCTAATGGTATTTCTCGGTACCACCGTATCAGTACAAAAATTGTTTAATTGTAGTTAATTGTTAATAACAGGTTTAATTTTGATTTGCGTCACTAGAAGACTACCGAAATACAACAGTATTCATCTATAAGCAAACAGACAAAAACCTTAACTTGAAAAGTCTTGATTTTTTAAGCTAATTATAAGGTTATGCATCATCTTATAACAAATCCCCCCTCCAAAGTAACTTACTGGTATAAAGTTAATTACTGCATTTAACTCTGAATAAAGGAATTTTGAATTGCATAAGTGCACCACCATCAGAACTAATTTACTCTAATTTTAGAAGTCAGTCATACGCAAGGCCTTTAATCTTGTCTCTTGATTTTTGAAATTATTCCGATTGAGAATTAATACATCCTTATCTTGCTTACACTGTCTGCCAATAAACTTTTGTGCGATTTCAAATAATTCTGCATATGACAAAAGAGAAAACACAATGAAGGCAATGCGCATTACGCGGAAAAATCTTGCATTGTAAAAGTTGATAATTTTTGTCTCATACATAGTTCTTTTAATTGTTCTGTCACACTGCACGACGGAAGCTTTTCTTATTTATTACTATTTGAAAAGCCTGAGCAAATGTTTCAGTATTTACAAACGCTGTGACACTAAGAGTTATTAACGTTTCAACGGACTTGTGAGTATATGCATTAGTTCCATTGAGCAAACTTTAAAAACGTTCACTTTAAACTTTATTAAGCCCCTACGAGGCACTTAGATAATTTATAAATCCATATTAAACAGTCATTATTGGCGAATTTCTATTTAATGATTATGAGACGTCCGATAAAGCCTTTTATTTCCAGGCGGTAAAAAGGACCATTTGCTAAAGGCTGTGTAAGGTGGTATACTTGAAGTAATCATGTGACATAAGACAGTGCGATTTTTGCACTATGTCCTTTGAGTGATGAACGTAATTCGGTTTTTTTCCGTAAAACGATCGGGCAAGTAAACTTGCCTACCAGAATGTGCATAAGTTAGGGATCAGGCATTAGTAAATGAATTTGTATAGGTGAAACAGATGGAAAAACGCCCATGTTTTCCTATTCTAACTACTCATTTTAGCTTCCAACAACTAAGCCATTTGTGATGTTACGGGATCGCAGTTAGAACAATACTGTGTCATGTAGCCATACAGAGGGATAAATAATAGGTTCTTAAAAAAATAATTGCTTAAAAAAGTGTTAACAACATCGTCCTTTGCATCAACACGTTTGAAAAATCATTCGGCCAGTTTAAACGGGTTTAGTTGTATATCTGCGAACTAGTGTTTTTACTTACAAAAAAACCGAAACAATTTTGACTAACAATAAATATGTTAGTGTTAGCAAAGGACATTGGGATATAATATACAATTGGTTAGGTTACATCACAGCATCTTCTAATCCAAGTGCTCACTAACGTACATCTTGTTACAATGATCTCTTTTTCTTTTTGGCAAGCGAAGCTGATGAACGAGGTTTTCTAGCATTTGGTAAGAAATTTACAAATTCGGTTAGTTGAAGCTTGAATGCGTATTTTATGACGAATTTAAATGCGCATTTTTTTATTCCAAAATGTTCTTATTTCTGTTTAAAAACTTTATCGTTTTTATGGTCAAGTGGCAAAGTTTGATAAAATCGTGAACTCGTTTTCCGATTTTAAACTCACATTAATCTAGCGACGGTAAATTGCCTGGGTAAATTCCGGCGCATTTATATATCTGCCAGGTAATGATATGGCTCTCAGTGTAGTATGATACAACAACGTTAAACTGCAGGAATTCTTGAGGTGGGCTTGTTCTTCTTGTCTGTGCCATTAACATGAAATTCCTCAACATTGCTAATGCTAACGTTAATGTACCCTTTATCTTAATTCTGATTATAATTGGTTTAATTCTTTTAATTTGGCCTGCATATTATAACACTATGCAAAAGTTGTTTGCACCGCGTCAGTACAAGATAGTTTATTAATTCAGTTAATAAAATCGATAATTCCTGCAAAGGAAGGTAAACACAGTAGTCAGCTAGCAAAGACAATTGAAAAGCATGAACGAACGCGAATCCTTTCGATTTACATGAATGCAACGCTCGTAGCTGCGCAATTGACCTTTGCACCAATGTTGAAAAAGGGTTTAAAGCCAGTGTGTGCAAACAAATACTGTGCATCGTATGGACGGTTTAATTTGATGCACTGAACGCACACAAATAAGCGTATTAATAGCTTATTGTTAATGTGAAGGCAAGCATTTATACCACGCGAAATTTTGATCCATCTGCCGAATCCAAGTTGACCGCCAAACTCGCCGTTAACAGTTAGAGTGTAGTTATCACATTGGCCAACGTGTCAATTATCTCTGGCACATTGCACAGATCTAGTGATGATCAGTAGATTTGTCTGATTCCGATTCACTCTTATTCTTAAAAATTGGGCGGAAGTGAAGAGAGGCCCAGCCATTAATACGTTGTGCGACCATTTACGGCGTTTGTTCACCTTGGCGCTACTTCTATTTACAATTTTTTTGTGCATTTTGCGAGGTAGATAACCAAGAATATTTCAATCAGAGTTTAATAAATTCTTATTGTGTAAAATCCTGTCAACGCATATGTCATATGATCTGTTTAAAGGTCTGTTTCGCCTACTGCATTAGTGAGATTGGGCGGTTCTGAATTTAAACTAATTGAATATATTGAATGCTGATTGTATAGTCTGACACGAAAACAGGTGCAAAAGTATGATTAGAAAACCAACCAATAAAAACAATATATTGTTCTTGACATTAATTGGTCCAAAGAATACCAAAACTGTGTAGACAATGCGACTAGTTCTCCTCACGTGTACACTTCAGTTGTACACTAAGGTTTTGGGTGTCGTCAGTCAGTCAGTCAGTAAATAGTACAAAAAATTGGACTATCTGTAATTACAGTGCATTAAATGCGGTATTTAGATATACGCGTTATCGAAAAAAATGATCGACATCACTGAGAGGAGTAGTGGTATTTCGTTAACGCCGACAGCTGTGTCAAAGCAAAAGTTATAACCGCTGTGTGAACCAGTGATGTAAAATATGCGACTAGATCGCGTGCTAAAACCAGTCGTCAGCCCTAATGGCCGGCTTCCTATATTGCTGGAGGTAAATAGGATAGTTTGAAGGACTGGGGTTGACTGAATGGTTATTTACAGATCTGTGCATCATCATCTTGCCATCATGTGTCAGAACGTTTTCAAAGTTGTTTGCATCGGCAAAAACTTGATTAGGAAATTTGTCACCGTTGTTACGGTTACATCTATCAAGTTTTCGTGGCAGTATGTTAGTCCACACGTCTAACTTAATAATGACTTAATTTTAAGTGCTATCATTGACGCGTAAGGAAACAGTCTCGTTACCTAGTCTCTGGAAAAAAATACTCGTGAATTTCATCGCCTATTTCAGCTAGTTTCTCCAATGGTGTGTCAGAGTACATGACATCATGAAACCGTTTCCTTGTACAAGGCTGCACCAACCAAATTACAACTACCTACTTGCCGCCACATTTAAATAAGATATGCAGACCATTAAATCAGCATCAATGACGTGGAGAACATAAACTACGTATTTGCACATTGGTATTTCACAAAAGCCAACTCTTTCACATACCTGCCATACATACAGCGTGGTTGATTGACAAATAAAGACGCACATAAAAGACTGTATTCTTCATTAAACGATTTTATTATACGTGCGTTATGTATGTTTTATGGTATTTGTCACATGAGCTAGTGGCAGATTCTGTCTTCACCAAAATTGCCTTCATTTGAGAATGTACGAAATTTCCCTGCAGTGCAGTCAGAGGCTGATTTGGTCAAAAATATCTGCCAGATTTACGTATTCGGATCTGTAAACATCTGACCTAAAGGTACATTAAATACTCACCAGTGCATCTTCCAAATAAAAAAATGAAATTTCATTTCTGGGCAGTTATGGATTTGATTTTAATTACATTTACATGGTGCCACTCAAATTAAATACCGGCCATCACTCACATCAAGAGTTTTACGGGCAAAAATCAAGGTAGTTTGGAAATTGAATTCAGTGAAAAACCAAGTCCAACTGCAGGAATGAAGTCTAGTATCAAAGGTTCTCGAAATCGGGGTGGTTCCTCCAACGGTGGGATTCGTTTAACCTGGCATAACATCACTGCTATGTGAGTGTATGCTACTCCGTCCATAAGGAGCTTGGAACTCGTATTGCACTGTTGTATGGATTTTATTTGATGATCAGGTAGCCGTAACTGAAAGGTCATGCAGCATTGTTTCTTCTGAATTCGACGAAAATTACAAGGGTTCGGACGCGTTGAAAATCGTGTTTAGTCAACCCCTTAATCCGATCGCGCCGCCTCCGACACAGGGTTCCCCGTTTTCGCACCATGTCGTCAGCCGCGCGGATCCACAACATCCCTCATTCACACTATTTTAGATCATCCTCACATATAGGTCTCGATGTAAGCGCATGTATGACCTAAACATCCGAGGTATAAACCCCACACACGACACACCGACACCCGTTTTGGTTGAGCACTAAAGTAAACGACTGTATCCCGTCATCTCCGGTCTTTTTCTTCATCGCAGGCATCAGGAAAGCTTAATTAGTCCAGAGTTAATTTCGTGGCCCCGGCGTGGTTCAGGACCACATGCTGGGGCTCACAACAGAAGTATTACTGATACACTTTACAGAATATCTGGCCTAATTCGGCTGAAAGCGGTTGCGACTTGAGCCAGTGTGATAATCTTAAGCCCCTGATCAGAAAGTAAATCAGGAATAACCTGCTTATCATTTTCATAACTTGTTGTGCAGTAGGCAGCATCTGCTTTGGTAATGCACACAGAGTCCTGCCTTATTAACCAATGCAAACTTTGCTTGCTAATTTTGAAATAATTTGCAAATTCGCGGCACCTGCGAAGTTCCGTGATTCCAACATCGTATTGTGCATTTTGCTAGCACGTCTTGCATACTTTTTACAGTCATCTTAGTAGTTTCATTGACGTTGGTGTCTTGCAGAGTAGGATATATAGTTGATAAGCACATTCCAACTTAACAACGCGCTGCCTGTGTTGAGATTTTTGAATTTAATATTCAGGACCTGCATCCTAATATTAAAAAAAAACACAAATGCGCTGATATTAATTATGAAAGTTCTGATCGCAATTAATCTCAAAACCCTGAGTATTGAAACCACACTAAAACGGAAGTACAGCTGGGAGCACTAAATCAATCACGTTGACAACGTCTGTTTAAGGCACTGCATATTCATTTCCATGGTCCTAAATAACCAATTCCTTTTGGGTTCTAATTTACTTAATTGCACATATATATACTGGCGGCAGGTAGAGGCAAATTATATTTGAAAATTTTTTATTTACCTTCAGTAAGTTAGCTGTGTCACGTTAAGCTCTTGTAGACGCAATGTGGAAATTTGTCTTTATTCTTGCAATCTCATGGTGCGCAGTGGCCGAGAACAATACGGACCAGGATCGCGCTGACATACTTGAACAGCACACAAGTGCGCGCGGCAATGTTACTCCAAGTGCCAGCAACATGCGACTCTTGGTGAGCACAAAAATACTCTTCCTTTAGTTTATCGTCGAGAGAGCTGTAAGAATATCACAAAACCGACGATATCAACACGCTTAATTTCTTTTCATGTTAAACAGATAAGTTTTGCAGCTATGTGTAAATGAGAATTTTTATGATTTGCATTGCATCAATTACCGTCATGAAAAAATATCTACACAACAGCCCATCGACTTCATTCCTACATCCAGTCAATTTTTTTATGTTCCTCGTGTCTAGAGTTACTCCAATAATTTGGAAACTCTGGCAGAGCAGTGGGCGGCAAACTGTACTGGCCAAACGCCTAACTCTACACTACTGCCCATTCACACAAATATCGCAGTTACATGGATTTATTACCAGTCGAAAACAAAACCATTGTACATTGAGGTATTGCCTATCTTCAACAATATTCTTGAAAACTACGATTATGAAAATAATAGCTGCAAAGGAAACTGCAGACTATATATTCAGGTATGCTTGCACATTTGCAATTTTTCTACTGAAGTTTAAGATATCCATATTTTTACATGGATGGCTGACATACATGTGAATATGTAGCGAGGTTGTTGGCGGTATTAATCACTTTTAAGCAATGACTTGAAAGTGACAGATTAGTACACCCAGGTACCTGAAAAACTGAATTCAACTTTTGCAATAGTGGCTTTTCTGAATTTTTATACGAAAAAAGCAGTTGTCCAGAAATACTTGATAACCACCGTTAATGTTTTTTAATATCACCAAAAATCAATGAGTGTTAGCAGTATCCTTGACAAAATTTGCAGTATGTCTGGGCTAATGCTACTGCGGTCGGCTGCGGAATGAGCCAATGCGGCAATAGTACCGGGAAATGCTGTTAATCAACGCTATCTTGTGGCATGTGCGTACGAACCTGCGTGAGTTCAAAAACAAATTAAACTTCTTATCTTTTCTTAATTAACAATATACCTACATAACTTTCTTTTCGAATTCACACCTTTAGAGGTAATATTGAGGGTCAAAGGCCTTACGCAAACGGAAGCAGTTGCAGCGCATGTCCTGACGGATTTTTCTGTTACCGCAATCAGTGTACGAACGATACCTCTCTACTCACCACTACCTATACTACCAGCTTTGACACGACATGGGACTTTGTGCAAGAGTCCACGTGAGAAATGTTGGCATTCGCAGTTCTCCTTTTGTTCGTTTCTCCGTTATCCCTTCCATTCATTCTGTCCCTCCTTCATGAAACATTTGACCTTACTTTGGCATGGGATATTATCTTGTGTATTCACATTGGGACGAAATAATTCCTCTACGGATTTAAAATATTTTCAGTGATGGGGAGTGTTTCTCTCAAGCACTAGGCCACACATGAGGCCGCTACCATAAAAACATTGGTTATTTTCGTGGGACAACATAGCTGCAGTATAATATAAAGTGTTTAAAAGGAAAAATATCTCAGAAGTACATTAAGAGGCATGTGTGTTTAGGAGAGCTAATTTTTTTTGCAGATTATTTGTTTTCAGAAACCAATATGTGGATGGTTGGCATTTGCATTATAATGTGAGGTACAATTTGGCTTATGTGGTAAATGCATTCATAAATTATTCCATTTTGAAGTATTTAATAAAAAGTATACAGTAGTAATATAGTGAAGAAAATCGTATTAAAACAACGTGCACCAGTGTGTTTCCTTTTGGTTATTAACAGCTGGAGGCATTAGAGTAAGATTATTTTTATCGGTGAACGAATGAGAAACAAGGACGTTGTATTGGCCCCTTGTCTAAGACCCACACTTCTTTGTCACTATTCACTATTCAACATGCTGATCTCGATTCAATTCCGAGGCTGGATTTCTGGTTCCTACAACAATCGCAATCACCATCGTATTACATTTTCACAGAAAATTAGGGAATTTAATTTAGGTACGCCAGAGCTACCATGTAAGGTGTAAGACACGTACGTCAAGTCTATCAAATTCTAGGCCTACAAACAGAACCGCGATTTTTTCGTAGATAGGACGGTATATTCAAAGTTGTGAGAAAAATCAAGTTTTGTATTAATTAGCGCATACTGGCTGCGAATCGGCTAGGCTCACACCCAACTATAGTTCTCATGACAATCCAGCACGACACGCACCCACATAAGGAGAGATTGTGTCACATGAACACCTTACACCGCCTGCACATATTATATGTCAATCAACTAATGGTTGCACGTGGTGATTTAGTTGAAAACTGCCAGTTTCTGCGTTATCTGTTCTTCGCGAATTGTAAGGATTTTGACAAACTTGATGAGATGTTGTCAGTCTCAATTTGTTTTGAGATAACAATACTTTTGACGAAGGAGTATCACAGCAAACAAAATCGAGAAAACAAATAGTGTCTTCAGCTCAATCTAATGTAATCATTGTTACTAAGAATGCACCACATATTTCTTAAGTTAGGCCAATGTCTTTGAATTTGTTTAACGGAATTCCCTGAAAAAACTATGAATTGTCGAGTTATTACGCAGAGATAATTGTGTTCGGTTACAAATGAAATTGCTCCATAATACCATTTGATTCAGTATGGCAGACAATCAATTCAGAAAAAGTTGATGTCAGGATGTTGGGGATCCACGATTCCCCAAGATTGGTTTCTGACTTTATTTGCATTAATTTGTTAACATTTGTTTTGTTACGCTTTTATCAAGTTTCATAATATCGTGTTTTCTAAAACACCACTGGGGAATCTCGCTTGCATAAATGATAAATCCACAAGTTTTTTTCCAGGAACTGGGTCACGGGACTGTCTTTTCTGGCTCTTTAGCGTGCACTTACAATTTGGGCATCAATATGTACGAAGAAAGAGAGGGCACACCGTCTACTAAATTTGATGAACTTGCTAGAAGTAACCCGAGTAGGTCATTGAGCCATCTACAAAGTCGAAAGCGTTCTTCATTACCATTTCCCGATCCAGCCAAACTGGAGAACGTTTTGACCTGTGCTGGTCCCACCGGTGGAACGATAACAAGGCCCAAACCTGACAATGCCCGTGTAGTCACGCCCTGGCCCTTAAGCCGTCTAATGTACCTTTGATAAACTAGAAGGCCAGCCAGTGATGACTATGGCCGGTGTAGGCACTCAGTCCATTCTGCGTCACCGATTCACACAGTGGTTTAAAATTTTTGATTAGCACTTGTTAGCCTAATTCCTCCTAGACCTAACAAACGCCACCTCAAAACCTCTGGTCTTCGACTTCAAACTGAGGACAATTTGGTTATTGCAACCTATGGACAAAAGTTACTTACTTTAGATCTAGGCCTAAGGCGACGATTTGCCTTCATTTTTACCGTGACTGATTTTCAACGGCTTTCAACCTCCTTTCCCACAGCTTACGGACTCAACTACAATAATATCTCTTCGAGGATTCTTTGCCAAGGCCAGTCGACGTGCCCCTGATAAGCGCGGCGCAGCTGCAGACGATTTTGAACATATGTGCCGTCATGGCATTATCCGCCCCTCGAACCACCCAGTTCAGTAATTTTCGAGCGTTTACTGTTTCACAGCTAACACTCTTATTGAGGGCCACGGCTTGTTGTCTTGAAACACTCCGGGGCCACATGACTAAAACGGGTGGTGGTGGGAGATTCACAGTGGTTAATGAACCAGTGGCCTCACTTGACTGACCGGCAGGTCGTGAAACGTGGGGACGTGTGCTGAAAGCTTCAAGGACTGGGTACTTGGACATGAACCAACACGACTCCTTACAATTTGTAGTGGACAGACGTCCACCTCGCGTGAGTGATGCGTGTGGATCGGCCGAGTGTACCAGTGACTCACCCCCTCTGTTATTGACATCTATTAGCATTCGCCTGCTAAGCACGCGTACTCAAAAGTACACAAAGACACTTGGCTGTTTTGACACGTTAAACGGTTGTGTCCACTGTCGTCTCTTGCTTCTCTCCATTCGGGTTGTTACGGGCTGTTAATTAGAGTGTTGTAAGAAACCACACCATGACCGACACTCTACACTGACACGGCCCGACCGAAAGTAGAGCAGAAATACAGATAACCAGTAGCTCAACCAACTTATTAAAGCAGTAGCGGTGTGTGTTGTGTACAGGATAGCAGATGCGTTCACAGATAATCGAATGAACTGTGTTTGCTTGTGCTTGCACACTGCATTCGCTCACCATTTATAACTGTGCTCGCCACAGCTCTCCCCATGGTAAATGGAATTGCCGAATAATTGTCGCCGGGTGGTGTTGGGGTCAAAGATGAAACCGCAATCTCCGACGCGATCGTGGTTAATCCGCTACACATATTCACCCCTAGTATGCGAGCTGTTGAAAAAAGGACGCTCGGAAACTATCAAATGGAATCAGCAAAGAGGACAGCGTGTCTAAGGGGTAGGTCGGATCTCCCAATGGTTTAATTTTACTGGTGGAAACAAGAAGTGCTGCGCTGCCGTTGCTGTGGCTGTCTAAGTGATAATTCTTTCAGTTTTAGTAGGTGGTTGGCAACTTGTTACCTTCCGCACCAAAGGAGATGGTTGGATTTTCCTCTTCGTGGATGAGACACTCGTGGATGTCATCGGCCATTTCTGTTAGCTTATCACGATTTACGCTGGAGCTTTTAAATGAGGTAGATGAATGTTTCGAATAATTATTGCCTAACCACAAAATCCAATCTAAAACAACCATGCAACGCGAATTAAGGTCTTTGTCAACGATGTAACCTAAATCCGCACAGTAGTAATGATGTTTCAACAAACCTCTGCAAAGTTAAGAGCATTTCTTGGAACTCTACAATATTGCTTAATTTTAAGGTAAACTTATTCTTGAAAGGCTAAATAAAGAATATCGCTTTATGTCAAGCATACCTGATTGTTGAATAAACAGGTACTATTTCCTTTGTAGTAGTCAAAACGACCATAGTTAATCGACAGAGCAGTTAGTTTAATTAATGATAAGTCGTCGTATTTTCGGCGACCTAGACTGCATTCTGCGTTCTATCGGACAAGTTAAATCGAATTTTCTCTGGAATTTTGTTCAACGGCAACCAATGTGCCAATAAACTACTGCGTTTGGCGCAGCTATTAGTAGTAAAAGTGGCAGGCAGAAATATTTAGAAATAGAAATAGACCTAAGGGAATCAAGACGTTGTGTGCGTTCTGTGATGAGTGAGAACATGAGATCAACACTTACGTTCACTATACCTATGAAATTTCTTCAAATGATATACGGGCATTAAATAAAAATTTGCAGTAGACTGACAGCGTGCATGAGGGCCCCAGTGAACCAATGACTGTGAAATTTCATTTTATAGCAACTGCGATCGGAGAGGGTCAGAAATCGGGTGTTTATTTCAGTAAATGAACACCTTCGTTACTGTCATTTGTTAATTTCATTATAGTGGATATCTCTAAGGTACACTATTCGCACATATCAAGGGTTATAAAATTTAAGTAATTGAAGTTCATTCAGTTCTAGTCCTTAACTTTTATAACAAACCTGCGTTAATACGGCGGTATTGGGTTACGGCTGGTCACAGATGCTAATCGTTTTACATGTGACAATTTTGACTGTCTCTTGTTAATTCAATTACCCAGATAATACGAAATATACATTTGAAAATGGGTCTTCAATTGTTACTTTGGCTAATGTTGCTCACAAAAATTTAACAATTAATAGCGCATTTAAATTGTTGAATGCATCGCGTAATCCGACTATGTTAAACGAAATATTTAAAACCGACGTGGTGTAGATATTTTAAGAGAACATGTCTCTTTTTAATTTTAGAATGTTAATGTGTGATTGTGAAAGTCATCATAAAATTTATGGCGAAGCATTAACCTAGAATTACTATAAACAAATTCCATAGAGATCGCATGCTGCGCCGACAGTGGGCGTTATTTAAGACAATTTAGAAGTCAAGGGTAATGAAAACTGAGAAACCCATCGTTTTTAGAGGCCATTTGATCGGTGTGTCTAATCGTCCACAGTATTCAAATGCACGTAATCATGAATCATTTTAACTCGAATTGAAATGTTCAGTTACCTTTAGTAAATCACAAGTTCAAACGTGCAAAATTCACATACCAATTAATACTGGCATGAACTAATCTTATTTAATAGTCGTGACAGTAATGCAGATTCTCACCACCACCACCACCAATGATATGCGATCATTTAATTTCCGTTTGTTCAACAGACCTGAATCTATTGACTAAAACATCAGTTTTATATGTTTGTTTTTATATTTGTTGGCTGCTATGCATATTTACGACAACTATTCAGTACCATAAACTATTTAACCACAAAGTGCGCTACGGCAATTGCCTATAACTTAACATTATATTTTACGGACATGTGCTAATTAGTCTAAGGCGGACTTGTGTGGTTTGACATTGGTAGCGTTACTAAGCTTCCAATGATATACCCCACCCATCGCATAGCAGAATAGGTGATTGACGCGTGGTAAGAGTGCGCTGGTTTGCCAAACGATTTTATTAAGTGAGTGTGTCAATCATGGTACGTAGCATAAGTTTCAGGAATTCGCGTGGACCATCAAAATTTTTGCCAATTAGGGGTTAACATACAAACCCGTTTGTGAATGGCCGTGAATTTTTAATGCATAAATGAGTTATTGATCACTGACGTTTGGTATGCATCTACTGAGATGCTGTCAGATTGCTTCACCTGCTTTTAAGAGATTGATAGTTATCAATGTGTTAGGGCAAATATGTCTTTTATCACCGTACGTGTTTGCGGATCCAGATTATGTGAATGCCCCTGAATATGCTTCAGAACATTCTATCCATTATTTTATACATTCTGACAAAAAAGCAATGCGTGCTACATGGAAATGAATTTCCTGCTAATTGGCGCGTCACCATTACGTTAATGAAACATCCAACTAAAAGCTAGGCTTATTTACTGACACTACTACAAATACTTGCGTGTCCCTAGTAATATATCCGACTTTTGTATATGTAATCACCAAAACATACATATTGACTGCACTAACGTTTTTCACACATAGTCCTTGTGGGTTTTTTTCTTATCCTGGGTTGTATTAGGGTAGTGTTGGTGCATCTAAGGGTCTAAGGGTTGAGTATTAACGTGAGTAAAGCCATGCCAGTTTGTGAATATTCATTTGCTTTAGCATGAATATGCTGACATAGGCTATTTCTATCTCTGGTGGTGAACTTCTGTTTGCCATAATTCAGACTTGATGCACAGCACAATAGAGAGATCGATTTGTGTGGTTTCACATAGGTAATTCACAAGGCTCAAACTGCTCGGCTCAACTCATTGATGCCTGATGACAGGAGTGAGAATTTGCTTATGCACAAGGATAGACTTTGAGGTTTGTGTGCAAATTTAATAGTCCTTTGTCGTGAGAGCACACATACATGCATTGATTTAAAGTACATATGAAGATAATTAAGATAAGTCAAATGTGATAGAATAGTTTCGCATGATGCATAAAGGAAGTATAATTAAAATCCCTGCATAGACATAGTCGAGTATAAATCATAGAAGATGAGGATGAAATCAGGTACAGAATTCTACATCGATAGTTATATTGTTTAACTTCCATATTGGTCTTCAGTAAGTAGACAGAAGCAGAACAATTAACTGATCACAGAGGTAAAATAAAAATAGCAGAAATGCACAAGGTATTAATCTACTCGAGCATAGTTATGTTGAATGACGACTCTGTGTAAAACGTATGCAAAATGCAGGAGATGGTGTGTCTTAGTAAACGCTATCAAAAGTCAAAGACATCCACTAGTGAACATGTTAGTATAAAACAAATGTCTTTTCAATACCTGATGAAGCTTCATGTTATTGTATATTTTTAGGACTAAATACCTCCGGCAAATTTACTCGTTTATACCATGGATGCAACTCTCGCATTTTGCATTATTTTAAGCCATGAAAGCGACTTTAGTAATTGCGAATTCTGGTTACGTCAGCATTAACGCAAATAAGGCTAGATGACACGATGTTCCTTAGGCCTCTTTCACATAGCTGAACCAATATTAAAGGAGGAACCCTTTGTGATGAACAATTTGGCAATAGCGAGGCAAATCAAAAATTAACAGTGTGACATCAACCAAAAAAACTATGCAAATAAATTACACATCGTGAGGTGAATAAATAAGTTGGCTTCATATGTTGTTCAAATGACTAGCCAGATTAAGTTAAATCATGTTTTTTTTACGCTAACCCAAATTTATTCAGTGTTGTGCAAGAGAAATTCCATCACAAGATTATCTCTAAGTGATTTAGCATCAAACATAGTGCCATCTAACAACTTGAATACGTCCCAAATCAAAAGTTTTTAGTCTGATATTGAGGAGACGAAAATAATTCTACCTCACTGTGGCACACAAATGGGCTTTATCTATTGATAACTGGATCGCACCCAGTATAAATAATGTTGCTTGTTTTCATTAGGTCATATGAAATATGTTCTAGACGGTTTTAAATCTACACTACATACAGTGACTGCTTAATGTTTTTAATATCGGTTTTAAATTTTTGATATAAATGATTATTGACCATAAATATAATACTAGCTATTTTTTTAAGGAATCCAAGCAGGCACGATCGCGGTAAGCTGATGGCAAGCACGTATTCATTTTACGCCACACACATGGTGGTTATTGCCAACAAACACCTGAAAATTATAATGGCATCTGTTTCAGGTATTTTTTTCATTGTGGTAGTAAAGCCTTAAGTAGATTAATATGGAAATTGCCCCTGCCAACGCTTTCAACATTAAGGAGTAATTTTAAATAAAGGGACACTGTAAAATAAATTTAAGTATTTGGTGGTTGCGTAGCTCTGTTAGGGTCAGACGAATGTTAAGCATTGTAGATTTGGGAGCGATTTAATAAGTTATTGCAACTTGTTGCCACTGAACATTCACTTTTAAATTAAACATGGCATGATATACGTAAGGTCATGCTCTTTAGATAAACCCATATACAAAAGTGTTACTTTGGGTCTGCGAGAGCAGATTTTCTGGAAAAAAAATTATCATTTTTATCTCCAGTGTCAATTTCGTTCGCATTTAATACCGTGGTTCTATTTGCTCGACCAATGCAAAGTCTTTTCGATTTCTCAGTGGACTGACAGCCACCTCGCGTAGGTGATGCGTGCATGAGGGCCTAAGTGGACAAATGACTCACCCCTATTGTAATCGGCCTCTGTCAGCTTTCGCCATTTACGCACACACACTCATACGCACACAAAGCCACTTGGCTGATGTGACACTAATAAACGGTCGTGTTATCTATCGCCACGTTTTGCCCTCTTGTAGAGTTGTGGATAAAATTAATGAGGTGAACTGGATACCAAAATGAAAACTGCAGTTACTGTAACAGTCATGCTTTGCATGTTCCTGGCAGTTGGTTTAACGTCTTTATGTAAAGTTTTAATTGCATGAAATTAGTGTTATCCTGATTCAAAGGCACCTCAGCGTCCACACACGATAAGATTTTAAGCTCATCAATTAGCTCCCACAAGACTTTTACAAATTATGAATACGTTAACATATGCATGTCAAACGAAATTCTTACAGAAAAACTGGCAACAGAGTTAACCCTGATACCTCACTGAATGGAGTTACTAGACATGCGGCGGAACTATAGCTGTACTTCATTCATTTAACGTAAATGTCACAGGGCACTGGCTATCTTTCCATTTATTCTCTGATCTCTTAACTCCACATCAACCACCAGAATGTGCTTCAACAAAAGTGCCTTGTGGTGTATATGACTGCATTTTGAATAGTATAAATTAGCATCTATTTCCATAGCCAATGGATGAGCAGTTTAATCGGTTATTCATAACCTACAGGATATCAGTCTAAAAAACACAGCTTTCCACTGAGCGATAGTGTTAGAAAGTGATCATACATTTCAAATTCTGGCACATACGACAAATCGACGAGATTATGTAGACACATGTCAATAAATTAAGAAAGATTATAACTCCACTATCGTACTTGATAATGCACAAGAACTTTTTAAATTGAGCAACAATTAATAAGCCTAAGTAATTGAAGGAAACAATTTTGGTGATACCAAATGTCTAACTACAGATCTTTTTTATTAAAAATGCGTTTTTTTAATTGGCGTATCACCACGTCTCAATGGCCCAGAAGTTACAGATCAAGTCAGCAGTAAGGTAAAGAAAAGTAATTCAAACCACGTTTTGCTGACATCTGTCGCTTCATTTAATCGTTGCAAACACAAAATGCTGTTTTATTTAACCACGAGTCGTCAACAACCAGAACGTGATAACAAACTACACAGCAGTTATTTTAATTAATGATAAATCGTCGTATTCTCGGCCATCTCGACTACCAAATCAAATCATATTCGTTTCAATAGAGTACTGTTCAACGGCAGCCATTGTGCCAGTAAACTGCTACATTTAGCATAGCTCTTAGTAGCAGAAATGGCAGGCAGAAATATTTAGAAATAGAAACAGTACTGAAGGAATAAAGAATTGATGTGAGTAGTGTGAAGGGTGAAGACATGAGCTTAACACTCATGTTCACTATACCTATGACATATTAGCATGAAGAATTGTAGAGAGGTGTGGTCAGAGAATGAAGTTGCAAAAATTGGCAATTCTCCTCTGACACGATACTCGCAATTGTAAAGTGATTGATCTGTAAAAGGTGTTAGCAGCCTACGCAACTTCATGACAGGATCTCCTTGTATGTGTGTGCATGCCGTGCTTGATTTTCGTGTCACCCATAGCTGGCTTTGTGCCTAGCCAATGCGTTGGCAGAGTTCCCTAATTAATGCAAACTTAGTTATTCTTACCAGGATAATTGGCATGGCTTGTTTGCAATACATCATCGGAAAATTTTGCAGGCATTTTATATGGCAGCCTTTGGTCTTTTGGCTGAACGCGTGATATGATGTGTTAAATTGTGTCGGATGGGCTATTGCTGGTAAACGTGACCTGAAATTCAAAATATCTTCGTCAGTTAGCTGTGTTGGCAGTTTTTCTTTACGTAAACCGTGAGGGAGAAATGCACGTTTTGGAGACAGCGCCTATGCAACGTCTTATATTCTTGTTTGCACATTGGCAAAAATTACTATTCGAAATTTCGAATTGTTCATAACTGAAGTAACCTATTTAACTTACCTCTCTTTTTACGATTTTCTCGATGCTTATCACATTAACCTCTGTTGAAAATTGCTCGTGATGTTAAAAAATGTAGAAATCAAAATTAGCTATTGTGTTGTGTCATTAATAAAAGTAGAGCAAAATCGAATAAAAATTCCATAGCCAATTTGTCAATGAGATTACAACATTATTACCGATGGGCGCAATTCCTTTTTAATAAATGTCATATTTAATGTCAGCAGTCATATAAAATGTACAGATACGTACGAGTGAGGCCAACCAGATGTCACTTGGAGAGTTTTTCCTAAATAGTGTTTTTTTTTGTTTCAGAGTGTTAAACATGCAAGCGGTTCTAAGAACAAATCTAAAATATCGAGTATTAGATTGACATTAAAACGTTTCTGTATTACTTGCTGTATTCGTTACAGACCACTACAGTAAGTAATAGAATGGTGAATGACTGTAAAACTTCATGACAACAGACTGAGATCCAATTCAGACTATTGTTAAATATCAGCCTTTTCAACCAACGGTCCATAACAAATACCAACAAAACAATATTTTAGTTAATGTTGTTGGTCAATACATAAGATACCTGACGGCGTGAGATTTCCATATCAAGGTGAGAATTTAACCGGGTGGACGTCGTTTGGAGAGTTTTGTCTTAATGCTGTTTCTTCCTTTTGTTGAATGTGAAACACATGACAGGTTTCATAAACACGAATCTAAAGCAAGCAGATTTGTTTTTAGCATCCACATTTGTGTCTGCTGCTTTGGAACCAAAAAAACCAATAGAAGACTATAGTGTTTCTGCGTTCTGAACAAATTGCTGTCATTTTTGTGCGCTTTTATGTGCGCCCAGTGACTGATATCTTTTAAAAACACATAGATTTCAAATTTTCCAAATATTCTGCAATGTTCCAACATATAGGTAAAATGCATGACATTTCTTTAAGACTGAACTCAATACCATAATCCCGGAGCTGTTTCTCGGACGGTGAGAGTTGTACAGTGGGGCGCAAAATCCTATTTATCTGGCAGAATGTTTCATTAACAAGGAAACTGCAATAAGTAAGGATAGTGAAATAACGTTTATCGGTATTTGGGATTGCCTTACTTTTTTACACACACTGCATCATCGGTGATGTATTAACTATATTTAATGCTTGAATCGTTTTCTCATGCATACGCAGCCAATGATCCATGCATTTCCCACATCTATCGCATGTAGCGTAATGCAAGACACACAAAGTTTCTGATGGACCACCAATTAGATCTGATCAAAACACACTGCCTCTCCTGCCGAGATACTCACAACGCGGGATCGCAAACTTGTCCCCAAAGAGCACACAGTGACACTTTCAAACGTTAACCTAACAGTCAGTAACATGCAACTCATAAATTGGTGCGATTGTGACGGGGCCGTCGATTTGGGTTTTGCTGACAATACGTTCTCCGCTAGCAAAAAAACTAGTGAACCTTTTATTCTAATGGGAATTCTGAAGGGCATTCAGCAGGTTGTGCAATTAGAATGTGGCCCAGTTTGTTAAATGTTTCATTTGATCAAAATATTTGTGTCAGTCTATGATAAATTCTGCGTTACTAGACAAAAATTCATTTGGGTGTGAACAACCGAATAAACTGATCATTTGCTAACTATGGAGGAAAACGTTTAATTTCACTATTCAAAACTAAATAGTGTTTACCATGTTGTAGTTGTTTTGATATGAATTTTGCAATTAAGGCCATTATTGATAATGTGCTCAGCGCCGTCTGACAAATATGAAAATTGAGCGGATCACAAAATTAATCCTTCCGCATGTCTAGCAAAAATATTCAACGAATGATCCTAAATATTTGTGTTACGTTTTGCTATAAGAGTTTAGTATATTGTATAAATTGTAACATATTTATGCCTAGTAAGACGCATAAGAAACTTGTCTATATACCTGAATAAACAAGACTCAAAGCGTCTACCGGAGAATTTCGCTCATAGACGTTAGTCTAATGTGAAACAATTTGACGGCGTTCGGACACTCCTTGAAAATATTTTACTCTGTAGTAAACACCAATTCTGACGGTTACAATATCCATGTCTTCTTCCAGATTCTACTTTACTTACATGTTGAGGGCATAAAATCGAGATGCAGTACGGACCTAATCATTTTGCACAGTTAAAATTCAGCAAAAATATGGTATGTGAATTAAGGGTCAGTGTCTAATCACCCTTTTAATGGTTTCTATGACAATAAAACTTAACCTTGCATATTCCGGTGGAATAAATAATTGTGTGTTTTTTGACATATAGCAGACAGCACTATCAGTAGTCAATGCTTACCAATAAAAAAAGTAAGAAAACAGGCTTATGCAGTTGTTTAAATGAACGATAACAGTACTATAGCGTTTAATGAATAATGCTGTAGTTGACACCGACAATCACAAATACGGTATGTAAAGACATCTTATTTCCAGTTGGATCGAATTTGCCATAATGCATGCATCTAATTAGGCACAAAGCGGCCATGACGTCGAATGAGAAATTATATCATAAATATGCCCTATGTCGGTCTTTATAATTAGTTGTGTAATATGCAACATTTTCTTTTAAAATGTTGCGGAATCACGGGTCCATGGTGATCATACTTCAAAACACCGTTCAAGGTTTGCGTGTAAATTTCAAAATTACACTCATAAACTAACAATGATATTGTCCCATTTCAGTAATGCCGCATTCCGTGATTCCGAAAGCCCACTCTCATTGTAGTGATGCGTCTAAACAAAGTTGTACAGACATGTGAGAATTTTCTACTTTTTTGTGTTTTTCAATGTTTTATATAGGGCTACAACCTCTTTCACATTGCATTAAAGATCCTGTGTTTTTCCTGTGAACAAATGAAGATTCACCCAAGTAAATCACACGAGTTTTGAAAATATTTAGTTTCAATTGCATGTTCTGTTCATTTAGCTGCAAATACCGAAGCAATCACGTTAACAATGGATTCTTCAGGCAGCACATATCCATTCACACGGTCCCCAATTATCGATTTCCATTGGCGGTAATTTAATTGGATGGTTATGTCTATATGTTGCAAGGCCATTGCCATGGGTTCTCTTCTGCAGCAACATAGTCTTCTCTTAAATTTCGCCTTCCACTTTTGTTAGTTCACAGTTAAACAATTTTGACATGTGCAGAATGCTTGTGTAAGCTTGTTAATCTCCTTGCGATCTCGTAGTGTGCTTTTGCTGAGGTGGATACTGTAAAGGAGCGCACTAAAATGGTAGAACATCATGCAATTATAAGGATTTCATTAGTTTTATCTGCAAATCTAAATTTTGCAAACTATGTTGTTTTTTTATAAAAAAAATGAATATTCAGGCATCCACACTATAACAAAATTAAAATTTATCATGAATCAAAAGTAACGCAGCTGACACCTACAATTTAGTTCCGTGGTTCTTGCATAGGATGAACGTTTTTTATTTTGACAGAACTTGTAAATAATTGAGTAGACTAATACTATCGTGATTTTAAGATTCTTTAATCCGCGATTCATACTTTCGCTCATTTCATATGATTCCTTCCGTAATATCACATCAATTTTCACACTTGCGCAGGCTGACATTGTCCTCTTCAGAAAATTCAACCTTGTCATTGTATTACATGCAATAAAACCGACACTTCTGCAAAATAAAATAAACTAGGGCTGTCACAAAAATACCATAAATTGCAACATCTCAAGTTATTGCAATACTTGGCCCAATTATTTGTGCATATTTGAATTAATTTCATAGCATTACTGTGAAATACATTTTACAGTTAATTGAGACTTTAAAAATCTTAGGTTTTTTGCACACTTCTTAATTTTTTTTAATTTATTATGTGGGTGTTTGCGATTTCATTGTAATTGGTTATCTCAATGCTCACGAATATGAAACTAACGTCTTCCAATTGAGCTACTGCGCTGTCATATGCCCGTTTGTCTCTAATTCCCATTTGAATTGAAGTCGCTGTGAACATATAAATGCTTGAAATGCGCACTCCTGCAAGGTATTAACAACCTACAGTCATCATGCACTTACTTGTGTTTTTCCTTGTTGACCTTTTGTGGGTAGTTCAGATGATTTCAGGTGCAGAACAACGCAATTCATCAAGAACTGGTACAATCTTGCACAACAATGTAAATGAGACATCTGTGCCAACGGAAGAAGATCAAAAAATGCTTATTAGTAGTGTCGCGTCGGAACGACAAAAGGTTACTCCGACTGCCACCAACATGATGTTTATGGTAAGTACAATTATAAATTTAAGCTTTACCTAAGATTTAAATCTATACAGCTACTTATAAACACGGTTGTATAAGAACAGTATCATCTTCTAGAAACGTGACACAAGAGTATTTGTGCTCCTTTTTTTCTAATGGTAGTCTCCATATCAAACATTTAAATTTAAATATGTAAACCTTAAATAATTGCAAATAATGTTTCACGGATTAGAACAAACTACTACTTCAAGTGTCACTCCTATACCTTTTAGAACTACTCTGAGGAAATGGAAAACCTGGCAGTGGAATGGGTGAAAAATTGTTCAGAACCAAATGCTACCTCTTTACGCCACCCTCAACGTGATGACGTTGGTATATTTACGCTTACATATGAGGCAAAGACGGCACCAAATTTCCCTTCCATGCCTGTCACCGCTACCTCTCTCTGCCATCGCTACAACTACACTAGCAATAAATGCGTTTGGTTAACCACATACTATCTTCAGGTTAGCAAATTATTATAACGGAATTCCTTGATGGCACATTAGATATGTTGATTTTTACTATTAATCCCTTTGCACGTAAATGAAGTCACAGATTTCGGTGTTGTCTTTTTTGATCGATAGACAACTCGTGTTATTGGCTTTACTTGAATTCATCTGCGTGTAAGTTAAAGCTAAATGCATGCCATCGTCTATACATTATGCATTCTCTTGACATCCCTAGACACGTAGATGCGATAAATCACGCAAAGTTACCCTACCTAAAAGTTATAATAATGCAGAAAGAATAGAAAATCAAAATACGTTATTTGTACAGAAATGATGAAGTTGAGGTGTCTAATTATTGAATTAATCGCAGATCGTGTGGGCAAATACATCACATTTTGGCTGCGCAATGAAAGACTGCTCAACTACAAAACCGAATCCAAAGACAAAAACGTTTTATATGACGTGTGTGTTCAAACCCGGGTAAGTCAACTAATATTCTTGGATGAAGGTTTTATATTTATGAAACAAACTTGACACGTCAAAAATTTTGGGAATGTATTTTCTTAGAGGCAAAGTAAATCGTGAACGGCCTTATAAAAACGGAACACCTTGCAGTGAGTGTCCTTCAGGTTACGGATGTTATATGAACCAATGTGTGAATCATACGTCGGAACTCCAAACTGCGACATCAACTTTGTCTCTACCACCCACAACATTTACCATATACACTACATCAATTTCATCAGGGAATTTCATGATTTCCATGATGCTTGCACTGCCGTGCTCTGCATATTTGCTGCTATAACGTCCCTCTATCTAATTATAACCCACCGAATTATGAACTATTTGACAAGAAATATTTCTTTTTGAATTTGTCAGCTGACACTTCTGTTTATATAACTTTTTTTCCTGCAGTAATGCAGCTGATGTAACGGGAATTTATTTCTAAAATGTTTATTACCAGACAATGTGACTTATTTACAACAACAAATATTCCAAAATTTCACCTATTGCTTGTTTGTCTACTAGTTTCACATTAAACTAGAATTAAAATGAATAAGACTTTGCAATGGACAGAATAACTTTGACAAATAGGTGAAACACTTGCGTACTTGAAGGTAACTCATTTCCTGTTGTTAATGGTTTCTTTTAAGTTGTGTTAATGCAGAGATATCCGGTTACGAAAATTCGCAAATGCTAATCGTCTTCACTTGTGACTTTTTCTATTGCCTCCAACTAATTTGGTTAGGCAGATACTACGACGTACACATTTGAAGATGAGGTTACAACTGTAGTTTTTGCTGCTGCTGCTGCTGTTCACACAAGTTTAACAATGGATAATGTATTTAATCTCATAATGTTTTGCGTAGTCTGACTATGTTGGACCAAATATTTCAAATAGGAGTGGTGTCAAAATTAAGACAAAAAAATCAAGCAAATGACAATATGTGATTTTAAAAGGCCTAACAAGATTTGGGTTGAAATATTAACCCTGATCTACGTTACACAGAATTTTAGGCATCGCTTTTTCCATACAGATCGCATATAGCGTCTACAGCGGGCGATATTCAAGATATTTTAGAAGTCAACTGCTCTCTTTTTCAAACTTCATTTTTCTTTTGCGACATTAAATAAGCAAATGCAAATGTTCGGTGTATGCAGATTAGACTTAGTAAAGGGAAATTTTGCCAATGATTAGGTGAGTATTGACTAAAGATACAGTGTGTAATGTGTACAATGTGTTCTTTGATTTTAACTAAAACGCAACATTTGTTACATTATCTGCAGTTGTCGATTAAAAAAATCGTTTTTCGATATCAGGATTTTATCGATGAGAGCTGGTGTATGTCGATTTAAATTTATGTGCATTTAATGACTGCGGGGGCGCGCCAACATGCTTGCGCTTTGGAAATTAAAAATAAGTGAGCAGAGTATTTAACACTTTTAAACATTGATATCTCTGATGCATGTATTCATGTCACATTGAGCAATTTGTTCCAGAGAACCTACTTATGGCTACAAGTACAATGCCTTCTTGATGCTTTAAAGGTTAGGCGCAAAATAAGCACAGAAACCGAAAAATATTTCTGCCTACTGGCGTATTTAGCACAATATATTGTTTTATGAGTAGATTTAAGTAAATATGTGATATGGAATCCGCTTTAGAAATATTCCTGTCAGAAGTTAACGAATACACGGATAATGTGTTCAAATATTGGCATCATTGTTCGTTACTAATGCAGTTTGTGCATAATTTTGATATAGAAAAAAAACATCGTATTATTTTTCACAGGTAATGTTACTTACAAGCCAAGTCAGACTCCCACTCTCCAGGTACGGCAAAGTCGATTTCAAAACAACAGAATCGAAGATACCGTGATTTATTAATAAAATTCGTAGGCTAACTTGTCTTTTTTTACCCCGCGCATCATTAAACGTTGGAGTATTCCATGGTAAATTGTCATGCGAAACTCAGTTGAATTTTAACCAACTCATTGAAAAAAATCTTTTAATGCGTAGGCTGTGTTGCATTACTGATGGTGACATCTAGAAGTGCAAACCCAGGTTTGATTGTAGCTTTATTTTTACACAGAATATCTTCATAGAAACCACGTTACATTCGGAAGTCGTGTAGAATGAATGTCTTGCTCTCTTGGCTGTAAACAGAGTACTCAAAGTGCTGTAATGACATGCAACATATCATTCTGCCTTCTGATTAACCACGTGGATTAGGTATCATGTTGAGTCTACGACTTAGGATGGTCTTAAAATACTTTGTAGCTTTTTACAGGCTGGTTAGTAATCCATGAATGCACGTTTTCTGCGGTAAAGAGGTACCGCTTTTTCCTATTTTGCTTTTAAAAACGACGTGGACAACACTTAGACATATGCAAGTCTCCTTTGTCAATCAATCACTCGGAATATGCTTGAAAAAAAAGGGACCGAAAAAAATATGTCGTGAACGAATCTACGCATTGCTTTCCTTTTTATGACTTGACTGCAGTGCAGATCAGGAGAAGTTCAATTATAATGATTTGCCTTCAAATTGACATATATTGTGTGCAAAATACTGTTCGAGAAAAAATTTAATTGTTCTTTACTTGTCGAAAAATGTACATTGCAGCTGTGGTCCTGCTGTCACTGAATAAGGCTTCAGGTTTCACGTTATCTTATCATGTAACGGCTAATGTGAACATTTTTTCTATGCCTTAGATATAAGTGGCATTATGGTTAATGTGCAAACAGATGTATTTACTAGAAGTCACTAGGACTTTAGTGAGGAGAGGTCAAAACGAATGAAGTCACACGTGTTTTATTACTGCTAATACTAATATTGCTAGGATTAGAGTGGTTTTCGGGGAAGCTAGTTTCCTTCAGGAAATTCTATTGTGGAATTGACGTGAATAGGAATTTTAACTTCTAATCTATGTTTACAAATTGAATTATCATGAATCAGGTGCAATAGGCTTAGCTATTTAGTCATCCAGTATCTTTAGATTTAATGAAAGTTCAGTGACTCAACTAACTGAAAATTGCTGCTAAATGTCACATGCGACGTGGTAAGGAATTTGTGCGTTAACTTTCTACACCAGTGTGCAACTTTATTCTTCACGGACCTAATTTTACCAACAAATTTACACCAAATTCCATGCATCACTAACAACGTCTGTAGTCATAAGTTGTCATAACAGCCTATGTAATCGTTTCAGATTAAAGGAAAATTTCTAATTCTCAGCCAGAAAATTTGAATGTTATCAATTATTTTTCTGTTGTAGCAGCTTCCTTTAATACTTAAGCTCTAACGACTTGAGACCATAGAATCTTAACATTCTGCGTGTGTATTCAGACGTTCACGAATCATTCCTGGCATACGTAGGTTGATCTCTGAAATTCCACCCACCGTTAGCAGAATGTGTGACAGCACACAATGTAAATAGTAGGATTTGTTTGAATAACCCAAACAAAATTTCTGCTTGAGGAACACGTGAGAAATAATGTTTTTTTTAACATGGTGACGTGTGATGTTTTGGTAGCTGCGAATTTATGACAATAATCATAGATATCGTCCGTTTTATCTGCTAGTCCATGACTGTCAGCATCCACATTATGACGCTCTTGAAAATTTTGTATATTGATCGGTGTGGATAAATGCACAAATGACATTGGATGCGTATCGATTAAAAGCAATCTGCTCGTAAAACGCATTCGTCAAGTAGGAAGCATTATGGCCAACCTGGTATCGGGTTGTGCGCTCTGAAAATCGATTACTAAAAACTACGCTTGCTTCCAATTCATGTGGTTTGTTTTTTGATTACCCGGCATAATAGCATTTTTTAGAAAGTTTGAAGGCTTTAACTCATGTTTTACGATTGCGTGTGCCTAAATGTAATGCATTTAACTCAATGTGTAATATATACGCATTACGTGAGCACTGACATATTCGGATACAAACACATCTCGAAACGTTAAGTGGCATTTAGACACATATTCAGAGACTTTATTTACAGTGATTTTGATTTGTCCAAACTAGCAACAACGACTTAAAGTGTAAGGCTGGGTGGCATTGAATTCGTCGACAAATTATTTCGTCCCAGTATGATTACTAAACACAATATTCATGCGAAAGTAAAAGCAAATGTGACATGGACGAAAAGGAGTGAATGGAAGGGGCTATGCCAAAACGAACAAAATGAGAGCTGCGAAAATCAAGATTGCCCACGTGGGCACTAGGGTGGAGCATGATGTCTCAGCAATGCTGGTTGAAGAGACAGTGGTTGTGTCGAGGAGCTGGGACATCTCGTTCATACGATGGTTGCTGTGACGGAAGAAATCGTGAGGGTATACAATGCACCTGCTTCCATTTGCGTAAGGTCATGGATATTTCCTCTAGAAGTGTAAGTAGGAAGTGCACGTTACCTAGATATTATGCTAAGTTAGGAAAAGTGGAGGTTAAATTTGGTGCTTAACTCACACGAATCGGTACACACATGCCACTACATAGCATTGTTGGTATGCACTCCAGTCGATATCGAACACCTCATTAAAACATCACACACGTAAATGCCACAGAACAATCAATGTTCCATAAAGCCACTTTTTTGTCTTATTATATCGTTGCTACTAATTTCAGGCATTTTGCGTAATAAAGTCTGCTTTTATTCATAAAACTTCAAATGTGACTTCCATAATTTCAAAGGTGTACATTTGCTCTGAGGCAAATAAGGCTGGGGAATACAATGCTTCACAGGTGTGTGTTACATATTCGAATCAACACAGGGGGTAACATCAGTTTTAATAAAAACTTTGTATACCACCAAGGCAAATAAAATGAATGATGTTTCGTCACCCACAAAATCTGTTTGCATAAGTTATGTAGATTTCGCCTCACCGGGACTCATTAAACACGTCAAGAGATATCGCCCTGTCCGTTGTCCCATTTATAAATCTATCTTCTAGGCAACTTGTGACGCACTGCACGTACATGTTTCACGGTGTTTCTGAATTAACTCAGACAGTCACAGCAAATTTCGGCTTTTCTCTAGGCAAATAGTGTTTTTTGTTGCCTGCAGATGAGTTTCCTACTAACGAATATATAGTGGTTATAATTTAAAAATAGATTTTGATCGCAATTTTGAATAGCTTCATTTTTGGGCAGCGTAAAAATATAAAATGTTATATATAAGATTTGTCACAAGAGAATGGCAGTAGCGTTGTTTGGGCAGAGGGCTTCGTTCTGTTCAAATGCGTTAGTCAGCACGGACGCCATCGAATGCGAGGTATGAAACGCGGGCATTCAGGGACATTTTGCTCCTCACAATTTGTCATCTCTGTTAAACAGCACAAGCATCACAGAAACGATGGAACATCTTCTGACACTATTGAATTCTAAGTGGAGGATGGGATGCGTTCAGACACACAACACGTAAAAAATATAAATACAGGGATGGTTGTCCCCGGTTGATCGTAGCATATATTCTAATCCCTATTCTGCTAACCCTCCTTAAGCGTAAAGTTAAAAAAAAACACTCACTGTGGCAATATGACGCCATAAAGCTAAAATGCACTAAATGAACAAAAGAGGTTACTGTCTTTTCAAGTACTTAAATGTGTCTATTTGACTAAGAAATTATGCGTTTAGCTATACAGTACGGCGTTTATGGGCTTGACTATCTCAAATTTGTCTCAAACAGCGCTCTCCAAAGTAAGTCGGACTGCTAAATGTTACATTTGTATCCTTCAGCTGGTAGATATCGATGTACTGAATAGCGATGATTTAAGTCCAAATGCTTTCTCATCACATACTCCGATACACAGCTCCTCCATCCACAGCGTTCACAATATTCTTGCGAACAAGTCTGCTCACGCGCATTTGTTTAATTGCCTCCACAACCACTCACTCCAGTCATGTGGCCATTCAGTTTTCTAAACGAATACTAATTTCTCGATACTTCATTAGTTAGCAAAAGTCACACAACGAGAGAACCACTGTGCCTCGACAATTGCAACTTTTTTGTCCGACTCTGAAGTAAATCCTGTAATAAGACCACATCTTGGAAATTTAGTTGCTGTCAACTTGTCAGTCAAGTACGTACACACAGAAAATTCGGTAATTATTTTAACTCTCGAAAAATCGGAATTTGGTATTCGCAGTATACGTCCATTCAATACCTTCCATTCTAAATTCACGTTAATGTACAATATAGTTTACAGTTGATTTTGCCACTTAAGTAAATTATTGGCACAGGATGTTAAAATTGTATCTTTATTATGACGTGACTTAACAATGACGTTACTAGGCATAATCAACACCACTACACCGTGAGGATTCACTACTAGGAACTATTTAGATAATTAAAATTATGTCACGTTTCTTGTGTACAATTTATATGGAGTCTACTCAACCCACGACATAAACCTTACGACATGGTTAATAAATATATAAATAGCTGCATTTGTTGTTACGGATTGTAAATCGATGAAACATATTTGATCACAATTAATTAAATAACTAATCGAATTTGTAAGGACACTTGTGAATTAATTTATACTGTACTAGATCTAGTCTTTTGATATTGTAGTGATGACAGTTCACATTTTTAGTGCGCCTTGAATCGTGCTGAGTCAGGCCTACTAACTGTGTCCTCACGCTGACGTCCATTTCACGGCGTCCTCTCTGATCACGTGAAAACGTTTGTTCATGAACTTTTGTACGTGTAATTGCCCCACCCCAACCAATTTCATTCATCGCTTCTCGGGAAGTTGAGTAGCATATATGGCCCAGTTCAAAAGGGCGGCCACATATTGCGTCCTTAAACATATTTCGGATTAGCACCTAGAATTGAGAGGACCCTGGATATATCGAGAATGAACGGAATAGCAATGGCGTTGAAAGCCAACTAGTCATTATTTTCACCGCATGTTACATGTTATTGTAACCTTGATCCTCCAGCATGGAGAGGTCCGTAGGCAGACACTTCAGAATACTTTTAATTCTTCGTAATTAACTATGATTCTTATTTCAACAACTTGGCACAGTATTTCACGTTCATCTTCATATTACAGGACCACTCATTGACGATTGGATAAATTGTGTCTTTATTGTACTTAAAACATCGACTGTCAAATAGAATTCAAGAACGTACCTAGTGTAAATGTTGTATTTTGGACATGGCAAACTCTAATTATGCACATATATCGTTTTTGAATGACGCACAACTCACACGATCAAAGCTTAACAATAACTTAGTAGACAATGTTTTTGGTAGATTTGAATCTAATATGGGTCTTGGCATTTTCACAAAAAGCCATTGTTTCCATACCGCAATAATATCCATTAATCATCTAAATGTGACGATTTCAAGAGTACTTTGGTGTGAATTTCAGGCATAAAGTGATGCATTTGGTTTAAAATATGTATATTTACTTAATGATGGTCACGGTATAATTCCATCTTATGGAATTGAAAGAAAATATTAAGACAGGGTTTCGGTAAAATCGGTGGTAGTCGATGCGTGGCGGCTAATAATAATTGTGGTGAAAAAAACTTGAACCTGACTTGTAGCTGAAAATGAAAGGGATAAATTAGGTCGGGTAAATAGAATCGAGAATTGGTCTGAGCCAACAGACGTCAATCATATTTGATAGCGACCAGCTGACGCTTCGGCTAAGTCTTTTCCATTCGAGGAATTTGAAACTGGTCCCATGAGTCATAATGCGATCCAGTTGTTAAACGCAACAAGATTATGCACAGAATTCAAAATACTTCATCCATTGTACAACGTTGTTAGAAGCTGATAACGATTTTATGCTACTGTTTAATTTTTGAAACTCTAAACTAAATAATCTGATCTAGAGAGGTGGCTAAGTGGATCCATCTAGAAAAGCAAAATGAATGAGTAGATTTGGGGTTGAATGTGGACAACAAGAAGTGACTATGAGTTTCGGGCCTGATAATGTTCTTCATATATCAAAAACCTGTTGTGAATCGTGTTTATTCATGCTTCTTCAAGTGGTCTATATATTCGTACAGGGCGCGGTTAGAGGTCATGATAACCTGAATCTCTATGTTAGAACATTTAAAATACACAATGACTCACACTTCTGTCCTATAAATACACACAAGCGAACGCTCACGACGAAATCCCAAGAGTAACCACGTTGAGCAATCTAGTAAAACCTCGTGTTCACTACCACTCAGGTCTTCCTTATCTTCAGAAGTAGAGTAAATTCATCTGAGTGGCCCCTGAGTATCTTGACAGCACACGTTGGGACGCACAACAGGTTCATCAGTGCTTAATATAAAAAACAGACGTGTGAAGTACAGCGTAGTGTCGTATTTCCTGCCATAAATGTTAATAGACAAGACAAGGATTTAACCCCCCAGGTGTAGATTGGATTATACTTTTGGGTTTCGCCGATATCCATTTGCCAAGACACGTAATCCCCACATGTACTCAATAGCGTTAACTTTATCACCAAAGATGGTGCTGACATTAATGCAGTATCTGGCTTCCGGTGCAGTTTGGGAAACGCATGAGGACCCACGATCAATGTTGACTTGGTCTTAACAGGAAAGACAATAGATGCTTAGATAACATGCAGGTCAACGAACTATTTTATCCAGTAATAGCGTGGTTATACGAAGTAGTAAGTCATAAGTTTAAATCGGATCGGCAAATATTGATCACTAACAGAAATAAGCTACATTAAGAGTATTCAAGTAAATTGCATGAAATCGTCTTCACTCTGGTTTGCTAAAATTGTTCATTAACATATCGCCACAAGTCTCAGCGGTCGTTCAACAAAACTCGTCATCAATATTTCATGCTTATATAAGGTCATCTGTGTAGTAGATGATCAATAGATGATTGGAACACGTTCTGGTGTAGTTGCGAGTCGTCCTCTTATTTCATTGAGGGCGCCTCGATATTAGCTGCTTAAGGCCTTTCATCCTCAGCTGTGCCTATTGGCCCTGAATATACCAACTAACTCTTGTCTTCGTTAAACACTGCAAGCACAACCAAAGAAGATGCTATGTATACAAGAAGGGC
>UXSR01005293.1:62568-72620 GCA_900604375.1 Mesocestoides corti | reverse complement strand
TTGCTGGTAACAGAAATGACTAGAAAATGCAATTAGAAAAAGCGAGAAGCAACCAATTCTCTGTAAACTTACGCCGATGGGTTTTATTAATTAGAACACATAATAAGGCCATTTTATTCAACTTTACGCACCTGCACCCATTAACATCCATGCATGTCAGCCCAGTCTATGGCCACACCTGAAATAGCTGTGGTTTTGGCTTCTATTGAACCACAATACTGGATTCAGTAAATTCATTATAAGATGCAATGCGCGCATACAAACCCATTACACTCCTGGTAGGAACTTTGGCTTTCATAGGATTGGGCAGAGAGTTGTGCTATGAAACGAATTACAGAATGTGTGCTTTAAATGCCAAAGAATGATTGCATAAAATACTTTTTGATATCCATTGTTCAAAAAGCACCACCTGCACTCTCTTTTAATCGGAATCTTGCCCTTCACACTTATTTTTTTAATGTACGTAACAAATCAAGATTTGGAATGTAACTTACAGGGTATTTTGCAAATCAATAAAACGGATCATATGATGGCTGTGCTAGATTTCAGTCACCCACCGCTTCAATTTATATTTCGCAAGTAATTCGATTGAAGTGTTATGACAGGTGGCACAGTTACTAGCCACATAATTGCCAAGGTCAGTGCAATTATGACCCATTTTGAGACGCTTGCGTTTAGGGCTTAATCGAATGTCTCTGGATTTAGATTTCATGTTAACATAAGGAGACGTCAAAATAGGTATTTTTATGTTTATTTGCACAGCGATCAAAATGCATTTCCACATTTAGCAAGTGCTGGGGAGCTAATGTTGATGCGACACTGTTGCCACTGTAAAATCAATGAAATTTTAAGATGTTTATTTCCTGTATCGTGTTTAACATTGCGTGT
The DNA here is from genome assembly GCA_900604375.1 of Mesocestoides corti. NCBI lineage: Eukaryota > Metazoa > Platyhelminthes > Cestoda > Cyclophyllidea > Mesocestoididae > Mesocestoides > Mesocestoides corti. The sequence continues at coordinate 71,732 of UXSR01005293.1, read as the reverse complement.
GAAACTAAGCTTTCCCCAATACTGCCACAGAAAGCACATAGGATATGCTTGAGGCGAAATTCGTACTATTTGTCAGAACATCTCAATGGGGACTTTATGGTAACCAAGCTAGTTTTTACTACTTCCTCATTATTTTTTTGCTTAATATTACCGAAATTATACGTACAAATCTGATGTTAATAGTTTCCTCTTGTAAACCACAAAGGCCATCATGGAACTAGTGGCATTTAATATTTAGAGACGTGTATGGTAACAGAATGTTTACTTTTACCACACAGATATACTTAAATACAGTGGAATCGACGCTTTGAGGAAGTGACCTGAGATACTTTGAATAACATGACCACCGTCGTTCGGGAATATTGCCCATTTTGTTTAACTAATAATGGTTCGTCTAAATGTTAGAATGCTTACAAATGTTTGTCTGATAAGAAATATAATTAATTGAATGCATGCCGTTGCAAAAATTGAATACAACTATCCAAAATTGGAAACGTAAATAGGATTACGAATTCTTTTTTACGATAAAAACTCCGTTTCGTCTCTTCTAACTGATGTCTTTATGGAATTTGGAAACTTTACCTAAGTACACACTTTTTACCGTTTCAGATATTATTGAACAATTTTAAATGTCTAGCGGTTTATATTTTGCATCTATTCTTTTTCAGAACCTTAGTTATTAAGAATCTCCAAAATGCCATTAACTACTCTGTTGCAATACCGTGGAATGGACTCCAAATATCAATGTGTTATTTTTCGACAATATGCTCAGTCCAAGGTTGAGTCTACATTAGTCTACCCCGTCTCAACTTGTACACGTGCATGCACTGTGATATGCAGACACAAAGAGCAACCCAGCTAGGGCATAGAATATATTCTTATGTACATGTCTAGGCCGTAACAGTCGTTGTGTGATGCAGCCGTGTATGTTTCATGCTTGCAACTTTCAGCTCTCTTGTTGCTTCGTAATTCATTCACCAGATATGCAGCAATATAATCCTGTTTTTAAGGTGTGATTCGACATCACATCTGGCAACCACCAATTCAGCTCATTGCTTACGATGCTATCCAATTATAGGGCAGTGAAATATATGCATCTACATATTCAGATGCACACACCTGCCATGCCATTCGAGGCATATTCGGTAAGTTCTTTCCTACAATTAAGACATTTGCTCTTACCCACAACTGGGTATTTTTTTGTGAATCAACTCGTTAGCCTTGTTGCATGTAGGAAAAAAATGCTTCGACTTATCTGCATCCTGGCTTTCACGCGGTGTGTATCAAGTGAAGTCCCATCTGACCAGCAACGCGTTGGAATCATTGACGCCTATACGTCCATGCGTCAAGGCGTCGGTCCAACTGCTAGCAACATGGAATACATGGTGAGATAATTATTTTGACCTGTGTCTCTACCAACTATCACTTATAGTAACGGCTTTAATAACCGATTAACTGAGGCCTCGTACTTAGGCAGTTTGACGAAATTATTGTTGACAATACTAATGTTGTCGGAACTCTTTGCAAATATTTAGAAGTACTCCAAGACGATGGAACAGCTGGCAGAAAGGTGGGTAAATCAATGCGCAGAAGAAATGCCAAATCCCAGTGTCGACAAAGAATACAGTAATGTCTCAATAAAGACTGTCGTGACGGTTGGTGATGCCATATCATTTGTGTCGAAGGTGTCTAGCTTCCTCAATGGGATTGTTTTTTATAACTATAAAGAGAACTCCTGCTATGGCAATTGCTCGGACTATACGCAGGTAAGATATCCGTAAACTACCTTTTTTAAAGTAACGCTCTTCATAAAACGCTACGGTGCTGTTTGCTCAATGCTTTAATGTACCCACCATCACCTTACACTCAAGTTCATTATGTAGGTAATATCCGAGAAATGTCTTTGCGCAAAGTGCAGTTTCTCCTTTTTTAAATAGGCTGATACAACCAGCAAAATGCCTGTCCAAATTCATAAAACACCAGTTTGCGTAAACTAGCAATACTAAATTAAGCATTATAGGAAGCAGTCTGAGGATTTGAAGAATGACAATGTGAAAATCTAGATTTAAGTTCAAATTTACCATTCATTTCTCTGATGTAGTCGTTTGAAATTTGCACTGATTTATTTTCCTTCACATTAAGCAAAATATAAATTTTATATCAAGCATTAAAGAAAGCAGTCTGATAAGTTGGAGGATAACATTATGGATTTCTATATCTGGGGTCAAATTTAACATATATTTCACTAATCTGGGCGTTTGGAATTTGCATTTGTTTATTTTGATTCTTTAAAGGCAATTTGGGCTACATCGTCTCAAGTTGGATGCGCAAATAATAGATGTGACAGCCTGCAGCCTGGCACGACAGAGCCCATCTATCTAATGGCTTGCCTGTACACACCAGCGTAAGTTACTTAACCAAATTGTTCTTGCATAATTCCAGAATAGACATAGTTTAGAAGGGCTTAGCTAAAGCCCCAATGTGGGTCTCACACCCACCTTGAAGTGCCTCTAATTTCTATTGCCGCCTTCGTCTAATACCACAAGATAAAACCCCTAGAATAACAAGTAGGTAGAAGACACCGGAGACTAAAATATTTAATTGGGTGGACAAATTCGGAGATTATCATAGACGTTCATCAAGTGGATTCACAAATGGATACGTGCATTTACGTTTTGATTTTACTAGTGTAAAATAGCATTAGATACGGAAACTGTGCTGATGGCTCTGAATTAGATAAACTTACTGTATATTTATATTGTTGTGGGCCCCAGCATGTGGTCTTGAACTACACCGGGGCCACGGAATTAACCCTGGCCCGATTACGCTTGCCCGATACCCGCGATGAAGGAAAAAGACCGGAGAGGACGGACACAAGCGTTTACTTCAGAGGTCAACCACTTCGGTGTCGTTGTGCCGTGTGTGTTGCTTGCGCGTGTGCATTTATAGCTCGGATGTGTGAGTCATACATGCGCTAACATCGGGACCTGTGTGTGGGGACACTTCAAGATAAATATTCGGGCTAATTAAGGGGGAGTAGAGGAACCGAGCGGTTGGCGACATGCTGCGACAAGGGGAACCCTGTGTAGGAGGTGGAGCGACCGGATTAGGGGGTTGAATAAACAGGATTCACGACAATACATGCTTCTAACGCAATTAGCTAATGGATTTACATAGTTATTTCATTCGTTTTAAGTGGAAACATACCAAATATGAGGCCTTATGAAGCGGGCGAGGTTTGCAGTAAATGCCCGGAGAAATATCGATTTTGTCTGCACAAACAGTGCTCAGAGACATCGGTTTCTTCGATAGTGCTGCCCTTTGGAACCTTGATTTCCACAGTGCTTTCATTTCACACCTTGGCATTAATATCTTTTCTTCTGTAGTAATTTAAATAAATTTAATTTTTATCTTGCAGTAATATTAACTTTTAACCTCAAGTTTAGTTCTATGTTTGATTGCATGTTTGTATGATTCATATATTCTGTGCCAAATATCCACAAGTCTCCGAAATACTTTACTGAGACGCATCCTACCACCGACTGAACTCGTGCGAGTTGGTGGCATTTCTTAAATCCCGCGATAAGCACATTCCTAAGAACCTTACAGATTTGGCAGAGAGCAGCAACAAATTATTGTCACTGATATTTCTTGATGGTTATTATGCTTGATAACATGTTTGGTGGTCCAGTGGTGCATAACTGGATTTACTATCAGTGTAGTGATTTCGGGCAAAGTGTTTGAGAACACATGAATATCATTTAACCTATATCACAAAAGAATTGTGCTAACAAGTAAATTTAACAACCGTAACATCGGAAGAGTTAAAATGCAAATTCGGATTCACATGGACATTGTCTACTGATTTTCTACCCCCTACAAAGGTCAAATTGCTAGCCTTCTCGATGTAAATATAATATAATCGACAGAGTTGATAAGACGGCTTGTTATCCTATATTTACACATAGAAAAGAATTTTGTTGTTTGAAAAGCCTTTTTTAATGTCTTGGTAAGCATTCCAAGCACAAAATAAGGGATCGAATAGCACGTTCGTTTATTCCTACTTATTCATAATCGTACGCATGTGCATTTAATGTAAAAAAATTATAACATATTTATCAAAAAAATTAACTTTGACCAATTGGTGAGTCTGGTAAAGAATCTTTAATTAAAATGATGAAAGTGTGTGGTATGGGGTCTGATTTTATAGGCTTACTACAGATTGCATTTCAAACATGACATGTTTCACACATTTTAAGGGAAACGCGTAAAAATAAGCATAGTGCTGTAGGAAAAATTAATTACTAGTGCAACTTTTCACGCTGAAATATTCATAAGGTATTATCAGGCGCTAACACCTAAAATGCAACCGTTCATGTAAATGTGTGGCTACTTTTCTTTACTTGACTTCCACAGCCTCAATTTCTAAGTAAATGCTAGGGAACTAGTGAACGAATAAGAAAAAAAGACCATAGATTTATTTTTAACAAAATGATAATCAATCACCCTTGTAAATTCATGCAGACGAATACATATTTTTAATGGTTTCAACGATGGCACTCAACAGTAAAATTGACCCTGTTGAAAGAAGATACCATGTTCAGGCAATTTAAGTTCTAATCACCATTCAAACGCTACTGTTGAGGGCCCCGCCATGCTATCTTGAACGACACCGGGGCTGCTGCGACAATACAGGCCGTATACGTTACTCTGTGTTCCCGCGAAAATAAAGAAGATCGGCATGGGGAAGGCATAACCCTTTCTCTGGACAGGCCAACCAAGTTGCGTCGTGTACAACTAGGGTTCAGTGGACATGTACACGGTTGTCTCTGAGGTGACATGAATAAGACGGGCGGTGGTGGGACATGCAGAGGGGTTACTGGCCTCACATGACTGACGGACAGGTCGTGAAAGAGGGGGACGTGTGCTGAAAGCTGCGAGGACTGGGTTATTGGACATGAATCAACACGAATCCCTACACTACTTCAGCCGAAATTATTTATTGACCTTAATTTCAGCCTCAACTAATCTAATTGGGAATATGCGGAACAAAAATATCCAGTCAAACACCTGACTTTAGTGCATATTCAAATAAATGAACGGTTAAATTTAAATTTTTAATAAGTTCTGTAATACAATGTGATTGACACATGCATTTTCTGATATAACTCCAATATAACATTGTTTTTGAAATCGTGATAGCAGGTTGAGATGACAACACCAGAATTTTATAGGGACTGTTTCACAAGGATAAGCAGGAATTTTATATCCTACCCTTGAATAGCTAGAGGAATCCATTTATCTACGAATTACAGTTTGTTTGGAAAACGAAAATAATTCCGCCCTCCTTGATTCGATATTGACAAAAGGGGAGAATATTCATCGATCTACAAATGGGTTAACACCTAAATAAGACAAGATTAAACTAAAATCACATTGACGATAGTTAACGTGAACGGCAAAACAGATCCATGATTATCGTGGTAACTTCGTCAAAACATTTACAACTGCCACTGTCATAGTCGTGATCGATCGCTTTGTCAAAACCGGGGTTGAGCCATCGTCACCCAATCACGTGTGTCGATGGCCATTGGCGTTAGGTTTTGGCCGATGTCCTTGGATTGGGGTAAGGAAAATGGAATTTACATCCTCACGCCCAGACGAAATCCAGTCGTTCCAGCTCTGCAGAGTAATTCTAAACTAACCACTTGATTATATTTGGGTCAACTTGGCTGCAACACACATGTCATTGCACAATGTGATAGAGTGGGTGCGTCAAGCATTCGGAAATGCTTTTATTGTTGCTCCGCGACTTTTGCTATTTCATGGTTTTTTGAAGACGATGAAATATTTGTCGACAAGTAAAAATGAGAAATTAGTTCCATAAGATTAGATGCTTCAGTATCGTTGAGTTCATTTCTGTTACGTTTGCCCGTAACAATAGAGAAGACCACTCAAATATCAGTACCAGATTTCTTGCTAAAAGCAAGAACCGAACTTCCCGGGCTAATACGAGAACAAGACCAGAGCTCGAGTAGAGGGCTTTATTCACGTCAGCCACATGCAGAAAAGTGAAATCGAAGGTAATTCAAGTCAAGGTTGACCTTGACTTGATAAAAGCGTAACAAAACAAATGTTAATAAATTAATGTAAATAAAATCAGAAACCAATCTTGGGGAATCGTGGATCCCCAACAATTTCACAAGTAAAGACATTATACTGAAAATGTTTACGATTTTTGTCTGTTGATCGCAGACGGTTAAACATTTTCGCGAGCACAATTATAAAAATCGAGAATATCATCCTAATTCCTTTGCTGGGCATCCCACGCCAGTACGTGCAAAATCACACCTAGAACATAGAAAAGCGGATTCATTGTATCCTAATACCGTGAGATTCAATCCGAGAAACTACGACTTCCATGCTGGATTTCACCTAGTTTATATAGTAACGATTTTTGCATAACCTGATCTTGTAACATCCCCGGGGTTAGAAATCGCCATATTAAATTATCCCCTTTATGTTTCATTAAGATATTCTGGCAAAATGATTTTGGTTTAGTTTGTAAAGGAATTTGGAGAATATTTCATCACATCGAGGTCACCATGTGGTCCTGAACCACGCCAGCGCCAGGGACATGGACATGAGCGTTTACCTCAGTGGTCCACCACGTTGGTGTCGTTGTTCGTGGGTGGGGTTTGTGCGCGTGTATTTATACCCCAGATTTGTGACCTAGGTGTCAGGATAATCCAAGATAAATAGTCGTGCAAATGAGGGGGGAGTTAATGATCCTCCTGGCCAGCGACACGCTGCAAAAAGGGGGAGTCTGTGTTGGCGACTGAAATGACTGTATTAGCGAGTGTGAATCAACGTTATTCATAACAAATTCTTAATAGCCAAAATCTGGTTTAAACTGATTTGCATTAAAATATAGCAACAGTGCCTGTTTTGGTCGCAGGCGGCTAGTGCATTTCTCCACAATTTATCTCAAGTACCGTGTCATATAATATATATGGAAAAATTCAAACCAGAATTTGCAGCATTTGACAATATTACAATTCATTTGACTTTCATCCACTTAGCGTATAGGTTTGAAACGGCATAATTGTCAGATCAAATGTTGTTCAGACAATTTTCAACAAGTTAATGCATTTCAGATTACTTTTAAATTTCAATCTGATTGAAACAGGTTATATTTCGATACTAAACAGCAGCTCACTCATAAGCCTTGATTTACTACGCATTTTGAATAAGTAATCACCGAACTTGTACTGGTTTTATTTTAACAAACAGATCTCATTTTCTTGGTGATAAGCGGACAAATTTATGCAGTCACGATATTAGGATTATGGATCCAAGTATTAATAAAATGACACGAAATCCGGAAAACATACTTAATTTGAGATGTTACAAAAATTTAAGCAATTTGTTTGGCAGCGCTGCCCATTGTGTCTTACAATGTTGCTAAATAAACCCAATTCAAATGCCCTCCATACTGAAAATAAGTATGGAATTAAAAAAAAACAAATTTCATTCTAAAGTCAGTCTCTAAATCTGGGCTTTTAATTATCTTGTTTATTGTTTCCTTTCCGCCGAAAAAATATTTTTAGATATAGCTTAAATGCCTATTTAACACTAACTCATTCATACGGGCTTTTATCTTGGATTCTCCACACACCTAGTTCTTGATGCTAGCTCGTGTATGATTCACGCATCTGAGGTATAAATACACACATGTAAGTGCCACACACGACACAACGATATCGAATTTTTGGAAGTGAGAAATGCACGATTGTGTCCAAGTCCTCCGTTCATTTTCTTCATCGTGGATATCAGGTGAACGGAATCGGGCCAGGGTTAATTTAGAGGCCCCGACGTGGTTTAAGCCTGCATGATGGAGCCCACAATAAATGCAATTTGACTGTCGTTGCTTCAAAATGCGGAAGGCGGTGTAGTTAATTGCCTGATCGTGTCTCCGTACTTCTTTATATCTGGGCTCATGAAAGAAGGCAAACCTTTGAATACTAAATTACCACCAAATGGCGCACTATTTATGATAGAAACGCATATAAATCAAATTGAATTGGATCCCAAATTGCTGTGCGTGTTTGACTTTAGAAATGACGATAGGGGCTAACGGTGGGCAGAACTGCAGCGTCCTAACGCAATCTCTTCAAATAATTTGCAATCATTTAGTAAGAATTTATTTTGACAGCATTACGTTTACTCGTAACCAAGAGAAACCGCTCAGATAACGGTACTAAATTCCTCATTGACGTTAAAGCCGAGCTTGCCATGCTAATACAAGACAAGACCAGAACTCGTGCAGAGAGTGTGAGTGAGTTGTCAAAAAGTGTACACAAACTCAAGTTGAGATTGACCTTGATCTGATAAAAAAGGGGCAATAAAATATATGTTAGGGAATTAATAGAAATAATGACAGTAACCGGTGATGAGCAATCTTGGGAGATAGTGGATCCCAACAAACTGTCTACAAATACTTCTTATTGTGGGAAACCCTGAAAGATACTAAGTCTACCAAATTTGACTGAGTTATTACACAAAGTTACCAAAGGACATTGGGCTAAGGAGTTAGATTACAAACTATATCTAATAGTTCTGCGTGTGATCGATTTGCAAAACTTATCAAACTGCACTCTGGACATCAAATGATTTACATGCTTAGCATAAGTCTGTCATCAACCTCAAAGATTGCCCTTTCAATTTTCGAGGCGAAAAGTGGCTCTTTGACCATCTTCATAATCTACAGCTGAAATTGCGTTCAATACTCGAGGATAGGAGGAACCAATGCTGTTACCTTATTCTCAGCAAGTGAGGCCTACAATCGCATGTCTGCTAAAATTATCAGTTGTCTTGAATTAAAATTTCCATCTTCTAATATAATGGCAGATCCTTGAACATCGTAGTTAGAATCATGCAAACGCTGTGATTTCGATAATAGAAACTAGTGTAGGTGAGTGGAAGTAAAGTGTGACGGGATTGAGATGAGTTGTTGAGGGCCCCAGCATGTTGTCTTGAACCACGCCGGGGCCACTGCGACAATCTACGCCGAATATGGTACCCTGTGTTCCTGAGAAAATAAAGAAGACCAGAGTGGAGAGCGCACAACCGTTTACTATACCACTCAACCAAGTTGTCGTGTT
>UXSR01005293.1:32451-62558 GCA_900604375.1 Mesocestoides corti | reverse complement strand
ATTACGGTTCAGTGGACATGTACAAAAATAAACACAGGTGTCTGTGAGGTCACATGACTAAAACGGGTGGTGGTGGGACATACACAGTGGTTAATGAACCAATGGCCTCACGTGACTGACGAGCAGGTCGTGAAGAGAGGGGACATTTGTGTGAGGCTGCGACGACCGGAGTGTCTACGGTTAATCAACACGATTCGCTACAAGAAGCGACAAGCGTGTCTTAGAGTGTGGATGAGTGAACGATTGACAATCGTCAAATAACAGTAATCATTGTCACCGTCGCCGCTGTTAATCTGCTCCAGGCCTCAGCACCATAAAGCTGAAAGTTAATACATTAAACCAAATATCTGTATAACTTCAGTTTCATGTTTGGCTACTTGCTAAGCAGGATCAGAAAGCGAACATTGTTACCATTGTTATTCCTGTGCACCTAATCAATTGCGCTTAAACTAACGCTTATAACACTATAGACTCTACCGACTGCTTAAAATAGCAAAAATGTGTCTTTTACAAGGTCACACATTATGTGGGAGGAATTAATTGAGCAGAACGCCACATAATACCGGCATTATGCGATTAACAGTCTATCCATAATCAGACTATTTTGGCATGAAATTGAGCACAGCATGTTTTTAGTTGTACACTCAAAACTTCTCCTTAATGTGTTATGACAGATAAATTGAAAACGAACAATCAGTTTTGTTACTGCCAGACACGCCCATACTTGATTTCTAAGGGGGCTTATTCAAACGACTTTAAAAAGTCATTGCGTATTGCTTTTGTTTATGAGTGCGCTCATGTTTCACGCCTTCCAGGTTTCGAATTCCCATTTTTGACATTAAGGTACCTACTGAAGCTCATGTAAATTAAAACGAATTGCAATGTATAGTGACCACATCATGGATTTTGCATTTAGTCTTTTCGGCCATGTGAGGTATGTACGATAATTTGGAGTCGCCGTTGTAGACACCCACACACGGGGCTGATTTAACTAACTCGAAGAAGTCAGTTGAGGTATTTGAAGGTGCTTTTGTGGCAGACCTAGTTCAGGAGGCCACAAGTGTAATTGAGGCTGATAATTTTGGTTAATATTTTTGGCTCAAACTTTAACCAAAATTCTTATTTGTTTTCGATTATGTTGAACCTACTTTTGAATCTGAATCTGCACGTTTTCTGTAGTAGCTTGAGATTCAATACAACCTTACAACACTATTTTAACAGCGAAAAACAACCCGAGAAGAGGGAAGACAAGAGGCGACAGAGAACACGACCGTCTATCCGTTTCATACCAGCCATGGGACTTTGCATACGCATGAGCACTCGTGCGTAACAGGCGACTGAAAACAGAAGCCGATAACATGGGGTGAGTCATTGGTACAGTCGGGCCATCGTACACGCACCACACACGCGAGGTGGCAGTCCGTAATCTTTTGAAACAGTAAACTTTCGACAATTAGCAAAGCGAACAACGGGTATCAGGGCTAGGTCTGATCTCTTCCTGGGTTGACTTGGCTAGGGGAAACGGGAAGAAGTGTGCTGTCGTCGTTGAGGCTGTCTTGATGATAATTCATCCAATCTCAGTGGGTGGGTGGCTACCTGTTAGCTGCTACAGTAGGGAAGATAGTTCGATTTTCCTGAACGTGTTATCAGCAATTTCTGTGAGCTTATCCAAATTTACACTAGAGTTTTGAAATGAGATCATTGTGTTCATGTGTGCCAAGAAAATTTTAGTCCACATTTGGCGTTGAACGGAATCATTAACCTTGATATCCCCAGAAAAGATGCATATATGCCGAAGGAGTTGAGCCGAAGACCGGTCAACTAGTTCGATACCAGAAAGTAGGTGTCGACGACGAGCTTTGTTCAAGCTGATCAGTCGTGTGAGAGCAGGATCATTTAAATATTCATAGGGGTTTTCAGAAGGCATTGTTCCAAGCTATTTGATAACGACCGTAACAACATCTCTCGGTAGCCATGCAAAAACATGAAAGTATTTGGAGAAATGGGATGTAATCACCTGGTTGATAAAATGGGCATCAGGTAATATTAACTATACTATGTCGTCGAGACTGCACGGGAGAAAGCTGACAGAGGTTTATATCAATAGAGTCACCAACTACTAACAGAGGAGATAGTTGTGATAATTTCGACGGAGATAACTAATCAACGGAGTCAAAAAAATTGGTTTCATTTTTCCTGGCCACTAAACGCTGTGGCTCCTGTTTTAGCACTACCTGAAACCACTCTATTTAACAGCCCGTAACAACCCAAGAGGGAAGGCAATTGGCGACAGAGAACACGACCGTTTATGAATGTTACACCAGCCAAGTGGCATTGCGTGCGCATGCGTACGCGTGCGTAACATGCGAGTGTTAACAGAAGGAGCGAGTCATTGGTACACTCGGGCCAAGGTAAACGCATCACTCACATGATGTGGCTGTCTGTCCACTACACGTCTGTAGTTAGCTAAGCTTCTCTGGCGCTTTGTTGAGTCCCTATACAGGGGAAAAGTAGGAACAGAAATGGCAGACACGACCGTTTGCTAGACAACTCAACTAGGCTGTGTTTTGTTGATTGGTACAGTTGAGTGGACTATGAAAATACAGGTAATGGTACATATAGAGAGGTAAATAAACAAGCCGCCTCACGTGACTGACGGCTGCAGCCTGAATAGGGGGGTGTGTGAGGCTGCAACGACGGGGTTAATGGATGTGAACTAACACGATTTACGATTCCTCTTTATCCAATTTGATGCGTTTTACTCCCGCAGAACAGATGCAAATTCAATGACAATATTTAATAAGCATCTAGCAAATCTTTTGCGCGAGTTTAGACTGATAAGGGTAATCCACTTGTAGTTGTTTTAACAAATTTATCAGTTATGGAAAAACTTTTCAATGGTCATTTAACTTTAATATTTTGCATTTGTTAAGCCTTAGCGTCTGAACGGAATTCAAAATATAAGCCTTCATAGTTCCCGCACTTTCGGATAAAATCTGTTTCTCCTTTCCTGTGCGGTTACATCAGCGAACTGAGGTCAGACGACAAACACTGAGAAGGTCGCACCAAGAGAGAGAATACCAAAGGTACTGTAAGGCTCAGCAAGTGTGGTTTCGCATAATAGTTTAGTTGAACCGTATTCGCCCATGCTTTCACAAAATGCTCAGTCGTTTGTATCCGCCTGACTAAATTAATCAGGCCATGGCGGTCACATGCCGTTTGGTTGAATTCATACCATGTAAATATGCAATTGATAAATTAAGACAACTGAGCCGGTTTAAATGAAAATTATATCAGCATTAGTAGTGTTAGGCAATCCATATTTTGATGTGGTAAGTAAAAGGAATTTTAAAATATCGAATCTGCAAGCCAACCAGAAATGAAGACAAATTCAGTGTGATGTAAATCGGCGCCTTTTCCCCCTTCCTTTCAAAATTGAGGAGTCATGGCTTCATACAATCTGGGTTGATAAGTTTCCAAGAGACTATTCCTGAATTTCAATGGTTCTTTTGGTCAAAACTGTCATATTCCGACTCAAAGAATTAAGCAATTTGTTACATGTCTTCGCTTATTTAGGAAACCAATCTGGTGGTGGCTTTTTTCCTACCGCTAATTTCTTACTTGTCTGTGTCATGAGATTAGATGGATATGAGTGACGCACCAGTTCATGTTGCAACAAATTAGATAAATCGTGTCTAATAGTCAGCAATTTCCCAAGATACTTGAAACATTTTACTGACATTTCTGCAGATCTGAATGGCCTTCAACATTGTATTCATCACATTGCATGCATCCCGCAATTTGGCAAAAAATCTGTAGCAACACTACCGGCTCACATAACAAATAATCATGGAAATTAACCACCTACAAGGAGCTTGTGTGGTAAGGCTTTGTTGTGGTAAATCACCTTATCACCTTTCAGACATCCACCTGGTACAAAAAGTTGTATCAACAAAAGAGAATCATTTTAAATGATTTCTGACGACAAAAAAACCACCACACTCTATGGTAGGCAATCTCATTGGCCTCATCGTTACACTTCTTGACCCCTCCCACTTTTTCTCCCACTTTTTCTCAGACCTCCCACTTTTCCAGACCATCGTCTGTCTCAAACCCGATCCAATTCGATTTTCGGGTTTCTCCTATTTTATCGGTTTGGTTCTCGACTCTCATGTGCTAGCTCCCAGGTTCCAAACTCAATTGCACGATTCTTCCTACCTAGACATTGGAATTCTACTTGAAAGAAATATGCGCTAATTCCTTTAATCAAGATGGAGAGCCGTGAGGAGCAGATTGCGAACACATTTAGCAAGTGTGAGCGAACGCATGTAATCGATTTGCGTGAATGCACTTCACGTAACTATGTGCGTTCAAGGACCGATGCTTAGCGAAGCTATATAAACGCACTTGTCATTCTGTACACACACATGCCATTACTGCATTAAATAAGTAAGTTAAGCTACTCGCCACCTGCATTAGTACTCTTCTTTTTGTTTTGCCGTGCCAGTGTTGATTGTCGGCCGTGGTGTGATTATCTAACCCCACAGGGGACGGCAAGAGAATAATTTTGGAGAAACCAGTATGTTTGAACTCCTCTTGCACTGCTCGAATGTTAGTTGACTTGGCTAAAAATACCATTTAAAGCCCATTTATGCATTTTCTGGACGATTGTGAGATTTAATGAACTAGTTTTTAATGTAACTCGAAACACACTGTCAATTTCTACTGCCTCGGTGCGAGCCATTTGTACATCAAAAACGATTCTGCCCATCATGCCAATTCAGCTATGTGACAGACGGGTACTCAACACTGTCTTGTTGCCTCAATTTCCCCAGTGATGACGTAAACAGCATTTGCGATTGTACATTTCACCACACAAAACGCGTGCGTTTATAATACGTGTTTGATAAAACCCTGAAATGTTTGATGTGCGATTCGTAAGGCGAAAGGCATTTAGAGAAACTTGAACAAAAAGAATAACGAAAAGATAGTTGAATATTCATGATATCAGTTGAAATACTACTATACTCAAAAAAAGCATCAAAGTTAATATACACAGTTTTGGTTAACTTCACGTAGTTTTTGGCAGCTGAAATATTTGCAATTACATTTATGCTTGTACCAATCAGGTAGGAATTACAATATCTGGCCAAAAGTTAATTATGTTGTACTGTGTGGCCATTGCTATTTAGTCTGGATTTTACATTGTCCTCTGGTAGGTACGTGTTACGATTCATGAGACTTGGGGGAAAATACAAGGAAATATTTAGCAGCTTACAAAAGCTATTTTAATTTACTTGTTCATCACAGTGTTTTTGCTACACTGTCACTCGGTTTTTAAAAAACATACTGCCCCAGTTTCCTCCAGTGTGAAGGATTCTACCATGCTTTGTATCTGCAACACATCAACGCCTTCAGTGAGTAAAGTATAGCTACTCACTTCAAATCAAGAACATTTCCTGCGTTATAGTAATTGTTCAAAGCACATTTTGAGGGGATAGATAAGGGCAAATATCAGCCTGTGGAAAGTCGAGGTTGCAAATCGGGTTCAATAGGATATGGTGGCCCATGTTTCGTTTACTAAGAAATAGAACTGAAATAAATTGTGCAAATTAAGAGTAAACTCTGCTTCAGATCTGCCACATATTACACTCCACAAAAAAATGCATATTCTTAGCAAACAATTAAGCAATTTGGCTGATGGTGAACTTTCGGATGAAGGTACTTTGAGTACATCAGTCTATCTATCTGAGTGTCTCATGTAAAGCACTAGTTTCAGGTGTATTGTATACAACGCCCACCAACGTAACAACGATTTCGTAGATAAACCGGTACATCTAAATTGGTGAAAATAACCACGGTTTGCATCAATTAGTGAACACTGCCTTCTCATAGGCTAGGCTCAAAGTCAACTGCAGCTCACATGACAATTATGCAGGGCATGCATCCACTTCCGAAAAGATGGCGTCAATGAGTGTGTGCAGTCAGCCTACATACGCTATTTGTCACTTATGATTGCTGGTGGTGATTCATTAAGTAACTCTCAGTTACTGCAATGTCGGCTTTTGACGATTACTGACAAGTCTTCCAAAAATTGTTTCGACGTTCATGATTTTGTACTGATGCTTTTGGCGATGGAATAAATATCACAGAAAAAAATTGAGTAAACAAGCAATTTTCCCAGCTTGTTCTAATTTAACCTGTTAAGCATTGTTAGAACATGTTCTCCTGCAGTGGACATAGAAGTGGTTAACTAACTGCAAACTTCCTGAATCTTGGAGTAAATAACTTGACTAAAAATTATACCTGTAACTTGAAACTCTCCCAATATTTATAACAAGCTTTAGTATTACCCAGAATCCACCACAATTGACACATAAACGTAGTCTATGTGTTCCTTCATGTAACATGTGCAATGACAGAAATCATAATCACATCCATGTTTTGAAATTGACATATTGCACCAAGTTCTGGTGTTAATTTTTTGAGCAATACGTTTTAGTTTTGCATACACCGAAATAATTTTGCTTTTCGACATCAAAATCATAGGCATAGCAATTTATGAATGGATCCAGTGCACCAAATACTTCTGTTAAGTATTTTTGTGTATAAAGGGAGGCATTTTTTGTTTCTATTTCGCTCGCACAATTTATTGGTTTCGAATAACCAAATTCAAAAAGGACAAAATTTATTAATATCAAGTGAATGCATGTCTCACACTCATATTATTCAATAATTACCTTGAATACGTCGAGCTGCCAACAATTCTACCTCATTATAATTCCCATCGTAGGTTGTATCTCAGGGCCTTACGAAATTTCTCTGTACTGAACTAGACTTCTCGACGCCATTTAACTCTTGAATTAATGTGCTTCCGCAAACACGATCTTATCTGTCACCTGTCAGTTAAGCCCATTGATTGTATCGTATAAAGCATTACATACAAGCCGCTCATCACCAACGACAACCAAATGTTACGTGGTGTTTACTTAAGAAGTCTGCATTAACCTTAAGTGGAGGGAAAAATCCAGATATGCATTTCGAGATTTCATCAGGTGTTGGTGGAAACTGAATGCGCAATGTATATTTTCTATATTGACTAGTCTCAAATATTGCTGCAGCTAACATGACAAATAACCATGACAATCTTAGGTTTGAGTAATGATGCCAGTCTGATACAGGTAGGTGTAGAGTGAACAAGATTTAGTCGTTGTCTTGGAGTAACGATTAAAACCTGATATTCGAAGGAGAGCATAATGGTATGAAAGATGATTTTTTTCATAATCAGGTGAGATGGGCCTAACAAGATGCTTATGTCGCACCACAAAATCTGCAATCGTCAGTTTGGAAAGGCGAAAAAAATTCAGAGTAGGGGATGCGGGTGTAATAAACGAGTTAGATGAATTAAGCCTACACTTTAACGGAAAGTTTAGTCGACGGTGTGGTCGAATTAATTGTGCATTGTCACCCCACAACTGATGGTACCGAAATTAGCCAGGTATATTTCCACAATGGTTGGATCAGGGAAAAGGAAGTGAAATACGTAGTCGACGTCGGGTATGTCTATAGAGTCTACACTAAACGCCTGTAGTAAGTTCACTAAATTTCAGTGGCAGTTTCTCCATTCCTCCTCCCGACTTATATGTTTCCTAATTGTAAGTGAAAGCAGTGGCACGAAATAAGATGTTTACGATATGTACTTCCCTCAATAACAACTAATAAATTTTGTACCCTATTTTAGCAATTTCTGAAGGGGTTGGGCGGAAATCTGGATTGAACTTATGGCATTGGTGTGCACAGGGAGACTTCAATCCCACAAGAGGAAAAATAGGCATATTTGCGAGTTCCAACACAAGTGACAAGATCTTTCATTGACTAAGCGGAAATCATCCTTAATTTGTGTACTGACGCCACAGGAGTGAAAAGGAACTTTGAACAGGCATTGCAGAGTTGCGTGTATTTAATTAAATGGTCAGATAATGGTAATTGAAAAATTGGGCAACATTGATTCGTCTGAATTCCACGTAAATCATACAAGTTCGGAAGCATTACTGACACACTTCACAGGTTATTTGGCCTAAGACAAATGCGATTTGAATTAGTGTGATTATTGTAAGCCTCCCGATTAGAACCTGCACCATGAATAAGCCCCATACCATTCTTCAAAACTAGTTGTGAAGTAATTGTACTGCAAACAGAATCCGTTGCCCATCGAGATCGCGCCTCATTAAGCAATTCCAGACCTGCGTGTGAATTTTGAATTGACATTTCAATAATGCTTGCATCGCCGAAACACTTCCGTGATTCCAACATCGCATTGTGCACTCTGCCGAAAATTCGTACACGATTTTTACAATCGCTTGAGTAGTACTCTTTGACATGCTCGTCTTGCAGACTAGAATATATCGTTGTCAGTGTTACAATTTTTGAAGTTTATGTTCAAAGCCTGTGTTCCTAATGTAAAAAAAACAAAACTGAACCCACTGAAAATATGCAATAATAGAGCGCAATTAATTTCAGGTGCCCTGTGTTTTAAAATTACACTTATTCGGTAGTAAATATGCCAGCATTAAATCAATCACGTTACCAGCGTATTTCTTAAGCACTCCATATTTATTGTCACGGACCCCAATAACAGATTTCTATTTGGTTTTGCTGGCAAGTTAGTTGTGTAAAGTTGATTTTTTAGACGCAATGTGGAAATTCGTCTGTCTTCTTGCAATGTCATGGTGTGCAGTAGCCAATAGCAATACAGACAAGGATCGCGCTGACATACTCGAAGAACACACAAGGGCACGCGAGACGGTTACTCCAACTGCCAGTAATATGCAACTCTTGGTTAGCATAAAAATGGAATTCACTCCAGTTTTCTTGTCAATAGAGCAGTAAAAATATCACACAACCATCCATACCCTCATATGCAATTTTGTTTAGTAGTACACACATTTAGCCTGCAGCTCTTGTGAATGCGTTTCTTATAATAAGTAATGCATCATTTGCCATAAACGAAATAGCTACACAACAACGCAACGAAGGGATTATTCAATTCATTCACATTATCATGTTCCTTTTACCTAGCGGTACTCCCTTAATTTGGAAACTCTAGCACAGCAGTGGGCAGCCAAATGTACTAACCGGTCGGCTAATTCTACACTACTGCCCAATCACACGAACATTTCGGTGTCGTGGATTTATCTTCCGTCAGAAAAACCACAGTACAGGGACGTATTGCCTTTCTTCAATAATCACTTTAAGGATTACTTTTATGAAAATAATAGCTGCAGTGGAAACTGTAGAATGTACATTCAGGTATGCTCGCACATGTACGATTTTTCTACTGAAGTTTAAAACATCATTTTTTGTAAGCGCATAGTCAACATAAATGTGCATATAATGAGGTTGTTGGTTCCATTCATCATTTTTTTGTATTGAGTTGAATGTGACAGATTAGAATACTCAGATGTTCGTAGAAATAAATTCAAATTTTACAAAAGTATTTTTTCTGCATTTTTTAACACAAAGCACAGATTTGTGGATTTCTATAAATATTGAAATTTCGCTTCTGGAGAAACGTGGCTACCAGTGATACTGTTATATCACGAAAATCTATCAGTTATAGCAATACCCATGACTTTATTTGCAGTATGTCTGGAAAAATACTACAGAGGTCGGATGCGGAATGAGCCCTTGCTACAATGGAAGCAATACTTCAGGCAATCGACGCTATCTAGTGGCCTGTGCGTACTATCCCGCGTGAGTTAAACAGCAAATTCAACAACTTAAATTTCGTGAATCAGCTTGATATCTACTTAACTTGCACTTCAAACTGACACATTTAGAGGTAATATTGAGGGTCTAAGGCCTTATGCAAACGGAAGCAGTTGCAGCGCATGTCCTACCGATTTCTTCTGTCATCGTAATCAGTGCAGTAAAGAAACGTCCCTACTTCCCAACGCGACCACCACCAGCATTGCCGTAACACCAGTCTCCGGTGAAGTACCCATGTGGGCAATCTTACTTTTCTCAGTACTTTCGTCTGCTACGTCATAATCTCTTCCATTCACTCTTTCTCTTGACCATGTAACGTTTAACTAAATTTTTGCTTGGGATGTTATGTTTAGTTGTCATATATAGACAAAATAATTTTACGAAAACTTCAAAATATGTTTAGTGATTGTGCGTGTACATCTTAAACACCTGGCCATAACTGAAACTGCTATCATGAACACGGTGTTTATTTACGTGTCACCACAGACGATTTTTGCCATTAGCTTTCCTAAGCAATGGAGTGTGTTTCGGATCATAAGTGCTTTTTGCAGATTGCATAATTTCAGCAACTGATTTAAGAATGATTGGCAATCGAATTTCAATGGGATGTAAAGTGTGACTTCGGTGATTTGTAGATTTGCTGAAATTGTGCGGGGGAAGCAACAAAAATACTAGTGGTGCCCTCAAAAATTTTAGTGACTTCATTTACACCTGTCTTCATTTTGAAGTATTTATCCAATGATAATGGAAGAGATATTCAGAAAATCGTACAAGAATGAGGTGGAAAAAAATATTTCCTTTTATTTGCAAACAACCTGTGGATTTACACTAAAAGAATCATTACCGGGGAACAATTGAGAAACATCGACGTTGCATTGGCCTCATGTATTAGACCACACTTCTTCGTCATTATTCACGATACAACATGCGGCCAGCAATCTGACTGACTGCAATTCAATTTCTAGGCTATATATATATAGTTCCTGCAACAATCGCGGTCGACAGCATGAGCCTTTTCGACACAACTGACGCATCATATCACGCGTTCATATGAAAAAATGTGATAGTACTCTGAGTACGTCAGAGCGTGGAATATGCAAAGCACAAACTTCCGGTCTATCATATTCTACGCCTACCAACTGAACCGTGATTTTTCCGTTGATAACACAGTAAAGTTAGGGTTGTGGCAAAAACCTACATTTGCATCAATTAGCGCATACTGGCTACGCTTTGGCTAGGCAAACACCCTTCTGAAGCTCACAAGGAATTCAAGCAGGGCACGCATCCACATACAGAGGCATCGCGTCATGGGAATATCTTATGCGGTCTATTTTTATTATAGGTCAATTAACTTACGATTGCAGGTGGTAATTCAGTAAGGAACTGCCAGTTTCTGTAATATCAGGTTTTGACTAATTACCACAGGTTTTTTTTCAAAATATAGGATTTAGACGAAAATGATTATAATTTGTTAGTCTCTGTTTCATTATGAGTGCGTAACGAAATCGTTGATGAAACATATATCATAACAAACAAAATCGAGTAAATTAATATTATTTCTACCATCTCATTTAAACGTCATCTTTTATGTATTGTCACGCCATGTATTCTTTCAGTAAACATCGAAGTGGGTGAATACGTGAAAATTTTTTACACCATTTTAATTTTTTTTTCATTTGATAAAATTTAACTGAAATCCAAAAAAAGTCTTAAAATGATAACTTAATTCTGGAACTCTCCCTATGCTTGAAAACAAGCTTTAGAAATGCACTCAATCCATCACATTTCACGCATAAATTATGTCTCCGTTTTCCTTTAAGAAAAATGCGCAGTAACAGAAATAATTGAAAATGCATATTGCACCAAGTTCGAGCATTAAAATTATTCGAGTAACATGTGAGGATTTGACGGTTTCAGTTTTGACTTAATAAGTAGAAAATAAGTAGAAAAAGTCATTTTCGTCACAGTCGAAATGAACACGTTTCATAGGTAGAATGTACAGTACATATTTTCTCCAGGCCTTACTTGGATTATAGCGAGGTCAACACTGATCTAACTGATAGCTATTGGTTTGGCCGATTGCATATCCGTACTTTACACAATTGCTTTCATCTGAACCAGCCTAATCAACACCACACGACTCTTAAATTAAAGTGATTTCATTGAAGGATAAACTGACACATCACATGTCAACGCAGACCAATTAGTGCATCACGAAGAGCAATACATACAAATCACTTAAATTCTTCGAAAACACCTTTTGACATGTGTTGGGGATCCATGATTCCCCAAGATTGGTTTCTGATGCTATTTACAGTTATTCACTAACAATTGTTTTGCTATACTTTTTATCAAGTCAAGGTCAACATGACTTGAATTTGTTCGACTTCCAGACTGCACACCGCAAGTGGCTGACGTGAATACAGCTCTCTACACGAGCTCTGGTCTTGTTCTGGTATTAGCCTGGGAAGGTCGGTTCTAGCTTTCAGCAAGGGATCTGGTACCGTTATTTAAGTGGTCTTCTCTATTGTTGCGGGCAAACGTAACAACATGGCTTCGAATTAGGTGGTAAGAATTAAAGTTAAGTTGAAATTAAAAGCCTGTGTCTTCATTTATAGATTTCATCAACTGTCAGTGGAAACAGCCTACGCAATTACGCAGTTCTTCAATGACTAGTCTCAACAACTACTGCAGCTCACATGACAAATAACCACGAAAATTACCCACATAAAAAAGAGCTCGTGTGGAAAGGCATATTTGTAGCAAATTATCTGCTGAATGAATCTGGTGACTAGGATGAGAAATGGACCAGTGTAACAATCTTTGATCTATGGGTGTTAAAGCAGTTTTGTGCGTAAGAACCTGCAAGAGTGATGCAAGTATGTAAACTCAAATATTTTCCTTTTACTAAAATATTTTGGCCAAAACAAACTCATTTGCAGGCACTATACAATGCTATTTGCTAAAAAAATGGATGACATTTGCTGTGACTGTCTGAGTAGATTCAGAAATATTATGAAACACGTAGGGGCACTGCGTCTCTGAGTACATAGAAGATAGATCTATAAATAAATAATACACAGGGAGATATCTTTTAATGCGATTAATAGGTCCAGGTGAGGCAAAATCTATATTTTACCAGGAATTCAAAATAAACATAGCTTAGAATGTATTTATGGCAAAATGGTTATTTGTGTTAAAGTTTGAAAGCAGTAAATCTAAATCACGTAATAATCTGGCTCAGAACTAAGTGCTAAAATATATTCTACAAGAAGAAGTCCAAAATGAACATAGCAAGATAAATCACGTTCGATTAACGTATGTGCAAAGCGACTATCAAAAGTATAAGCTCGATTGTGTGACACCTTGACGCAGAATTGTGTTCTCATGACAATCTGACTTCAAACTGTGGATTCGAGACCCATTCAAGATGTTGCATGGCACAGTGCTCAACCCTAGAATAATTACGGTGGAAAAAAGCGCGAATGAACTCCCTCACACAGAATAGAATGTAGTTGAACAGCATAAAATACCCGTTCATGCATTTTCTACATGAGTGCATGATATATGTGCCCAGAATTTGTGGTTGACGAAACGCTGTTAATTTCATTTGTCTCGGTGTGGGCCAACTTTTATATCACAACTGATTTGACCCATCGTGTTAATTCACCAATGTGCCAGAAGCATTTGAAATATTGTGTCCTTTAGCTTTAATTACCTCAGCGCTAACGTAAACAGAATTTGCAATAATTGAAGCCACATTCGTAGGTTAATGAATCAAAGCCAATTTTATTATGCAAAGAGATTGAAAATAGCAAAAAAGATATAAATTTCAGAGTGACATTTTTGAAACATTTACTTATGTATAGCATGACCACCTTCAGTTATGCATTTACGTTCACGACATCAACTGAAGTGCAGGCCGTCAACGCTATACGGTGGCATGTGCTAGCGAATTGGCGTGGGCTAAACACAAAGTAAAACATTTTTGTTCCTGAATTATCTTAATATCTACTTAACTTGCACTTCCAAATCGCACTTCTAGAGCAAATGTTCAGGGCCTTAGGCAAACGAAAGCATTTGCATCGCATGTTCTGAACGATTCTTCTGTCACCGCAACCAGATTGCGAACAGGACGCCCCTAATCTCCAACTCATCCAATACCTCTACAACCATCATTTCCACGACATCGGTCTCCGCTCAAGTGCCCACATGAGCAGTCATGGATTTCGCAGTTCTCCTTTCTTTTGCTTTCGCTGCAATCCCTTCCATTCTCTCTTCTTCTCGTCTATGTAACATTTGCTATTATATTAAGCAGCCATATTCAAACAAAATACTAGGTCGGCTAATTCAATGTCACTAAACCTTAATCTTTGATATGTCTGAATTTATGCTCTAGCGACCACTGATAATAAAGTATTTGCAAATTTGTTTAAATACGGTAAATCGGCTAAAATTGACGTTTATTAAGTGTCATTTGGCAGATATAACTGGTGATATCTATAATTATCGTCATTCATAATTTGCAACTGAAATCCGATATGTCCATATGTTAAAATAAAAAAAAACATTTTTTTTCTCATATGCTCCTCAAGAAAAAAAGTTGTATGGGTTTTTCATACTTGTCCTACTACTGGTTCAGTATGTTTAAGTGCAATCATGCATTAGTAACAATGGGGTTTATTTGAGTTTTAAAGTATATATACTATTTGTTGAACCTGCGTGAGCACAATAACGTAGGGCAAGATGATCAAGCCACGGAAATACCTTGCCGAATGTGTTGTGACTTTGTGTGATTTTTTTAGGTAATTGGCGGTTAATGGGAAGCGTTGCATTTTAATCAATTTTTAAGGGTCAGCTAGGTTTCAGCAACAACAATCAGCATCTTACTGCACATCAGTTAACAAATTAACACTTCGAAATCCACCAGTCAACAGCCAACCACTATACCAAGTATCGATAAAGTAATCACTTCTGACTACGACTAACGCAACATTGAAATTTACCACGTTTACTCACTTAACTCTATAACAGAGGCATGCAACATCCGTCACATCCCTTAACATAGACCAGTGTCTTCAAATTCGTCTTGCCAAACTCATTGTAATACTACGAATTACTCCGTTGTTCCACAGATATGATGGCGTTCGGTTATCAGTGAAACCGCGCTATGAATTTATTTGATTCAATATTGCAGATAATTAATCAAAAGGAATTTGAACTCAGGAGGCGGCTATGAGCATTTATCAGATATAATTTCAATTGTGGCTGATGACACATTTAATTTGTCTTGCCTTTTTGTCTATGTGATACGGGTGAGATGTGTTTGCAACATTAGCTGAGTTTGCATTTAAATATAATTCAAGCATTATGCGTGGTTTAAATATCAATCGATGATACAGCGTATGCAAAAAAGTAAGTTATTTCTGAATATCGGTAAAACCGATTCCTATTTCTTTAGTTACTACAGTTTTTTTTGTCAACGAAAACTTCTGGATGATATATAGAATTGTGTGCCGGACTTAACGAATATTACCGTTCGAGAAACCACTGCGATTTCGCAAACCTCCAACACTGGCATCAAAATTTATGGTCCACCTTTATGGATTAATTCCAGAAGTTAAATGTAAATTTTCACTGAATTAAAGTTTCAAACCGACTTGATTATTGCCCATAAAATTCGAGAAGTAATAGTTTGCCGGTATTTCAGAAATGCTACTTCCAGAAGAGTGAATGTGCTGTAATGCATATGTGAGTAATGATAAATTCACAATTTTGCAGAAATGAAAATTCTTCTTTCCGTATGGAAGATGTATTAGTGAAATTTTTATATACCTGCATGCCAGGTGATAGCAGTGTAAAATACATAGACCCAGAAGCCTTTGACTGTACAGCAAGGAAATTGCAAATATTCTTGAACGAAGACAATATTGGTGAAGACAGAACCTAGCTTTAGCTCATGCGACGCAGAGCGCAAAACACACGCACACGCACGTGGAATGAAACCGTTCGACGCAGAATGCAGTCTTTTTATGTGCGCCTTCATTCGTCAATCAGCCAAGCTGTCTGTATCGACAGGTATGTAGAATAGTTGGCTTCTTTTAAATGCCAGTGTAGTACCACACAGTTTATAATCTATAAGTTTTGGCTACCAGTTTAGCGGTCTGCATAACGCATTTAAATCTGGCGAAAGTAGGTTTTTTTTCATGATTAAATTGCAACTTGGTTAATGCAGCCTTGTCTAAGAAAAAGGTCTTATAGTTTCATGGTTTCCGACACACCACTGAAATATACGACAATGTGCACTAGTGGTATTTCCAGGGAACTTGATATATATAGTTCTGATTTATTATACCGACGCACACAACAGTGACGAATTTCTTACCACGTTTTTGCCGATGCAGCCAACCTCAAGAATGCCTTGGCTAAAGTTAGAATTATCAGTGATAGGATGATTTAAATACCTTTTGCAGACAACCTCAGGCTTTCAAACTACCCAACTTACCAACAACAAAATAGGGAGCCTGCTATAAGTGCTAGCGACTGGTTTAAGCGCTCAGCCTTGTCTCCTATTTTGCATCACCGATTCACACAGAGGTTAAAACGTTTAGTTGGCGTAACACAACTAGGACCTGACAAACACTTTCTCAAGGCGTCTGGTCCTTAACTAAACGCTGAGAACAACTCACCTATTGCAACGTATTGCCACCCTGGCCTAAGGCGACAATTCGCCTTGATTTTTACCGTGGCTGATGTTCAGCGCGCAATACTTGGTGCCTATTTCTTTTCCCATATCTGACTGCTGGTTGATATAACACAACAAAGCCTTACAGACTCAAATACAACATCATCTATTAGTTAGCGTATCTAATAAGAAAAGAATGCAGTACACTAAACAGATCTTCAACAGATTTTATTAAAGACACGTCGAGGTTTAATCCACCCTCCACCAACCCTCCCCAGACCTTTACACGTGGCAACTAAGATATCCAGAAACCGTGAAATATTGTAATGATCATAGAACCCTCAATTATGTTACAATCCCTTACCAGTACGCTTCACGCTGACTCATTTTTTGAACAAAACAAATAAAATCATCTGGCCATTTACCCTGCTGATTCTGAGTTACCCATTTTTTGCTTTTGATTCTCCCAAAATCCCGCTTAAAACTTTTCCAATTGACTCGAGAACATTAAATGAAGGATGCTTAAAATTCGTCATTGATAATAAAGAGTATAGTAATTCAAAGGCTACTAATCACTGTTCGGCTTTACAGGATCCTGCCTGGGCGCAAAGTAGGATTTATTCACAAAGCGTCATATCACTTTACTAGTCGAATGGTTTGATCTTAGCGTAGGGGAAGGTCAAAAATTTAGGTTTAATTTCAGGCTCCTTTTTCTGCGTGTTCAATTAAATGTCGTGAAGTTACAAATAAGTTTTATCATGAAGCTGGGAGTTTGCAGGTACTCAACCATGTCTTTACAATATCTAAGAGCTTAATTTAGAATGAGGTAGATAAAAAAATTGTTCGACTTTGTTTCCAGTGATATTTATTCCATCGGTAAAAACGTTATTATTGTGCCAAAGCGAAACAGGGCGGAAACAAATACGATCAATATTTTGTACATATCATTTTATTTGGCGTAACTTTGTGAGGTATCGTCAAAAAATGACGCTATACTAACTGGTAGTTCCCTAATGAACAACTAGTTGCGACAATAAGACAATTGACTGAATACTTATATAGGGCGACAATACTTACTCATGAAGCGTTATTTCGGATGTGGGTGCATGGCCTGCTCGATTGTCATGCGAGTTGCAGTTGAGTTTAAGATTAACCACTGCGAATTCAGTGTTAATTAATGGATAAAACTTTGGTCCTACTCACCACTTCAGATGCACTGGGTTATCTACCAAGAAATAAAGGTTACGTTTGGCAGCTTATTAAGAGAAAAACCTGCAGTTTGTGCTATCCATGATGCATATAAATGGATAGACTGATGTATATCTACGATGGTCGTCTTTTTTTATAATTTCTCCTGTACTGCAACTAGTGGCAAGAGGCGTTTGTTGTGATACGGAAATAAGGACCGTTTTCATGACAATAGCTGCATATGTGGCCTAGTGCTTGAGATGTACACTCATTATCAGTAAAATAACTTTGAATTCGTTAACAAGTATCCACTGAGGAAGATGGGGCAAAAGTTATTTGGACAAGGGAATGATTAAATCGGAGGAATTATGACGAAGGGAACGAAAGGAGAACTGTAGAAGCCAGGATTTCTCACCAATATCTTGGTAAAAGTCCCATGTTGTGTCAAAGCTGGGAGCATATGTAGTGGTAAAAAGAGACGTATCATTCGTACACTGATTGCGGTAACAGAAGAAATCTTCTTGACATTTGCTGCAACTGTTTCCGTGTTCATAAGGCCTTTGACCCTCAAAATTGGCCCTAAATGAGTCAGTTGGAAGTGCAACTTAACTAGGTATAATGCAAATTCAGGTAATGAAAAAGTTCAATTTGTTGTTTAACTCACGTGGGCTTGTACGCACATGACACTTGATAGCGATCATTGACTGGACTACTGCTTCCTTTAGCGCAGCGGCTCATTCCACATTCGACCTCTGTAATATTTTCCCAGACGTACTGCAAAAGAAGTAAAGGGTTCTGCTACAACTCTTAGATTTTCGTGATTTCCTCGACAGGGCATCTCGAGTAAAAATGCATATGCGCATCTACTGCAGAATGTGATTGTAATTCTTAAAACATCCGCGGTTTTATATTGTCACATGCAAATTATTAAATAAAGATAAAAAGGAAACATCATATTTGCACATGTACGTTCAGAGTCCGGTTAAAAAGTTGATGTCTTAAACTTCAGTAGAAAAATCTCAAATGTGCATGCATACCTTCATATAAAGTCTGCAGTTTCCATTGCAGCTATTATTTGTATAATTGTAATCGCGACAATTATACAAAGTGAGGCTGGTGCGACATTGTGAGTCCTGTGGATATGTTGAAAGTTCATTTTGAGCTGTCACTTCACCGTATTTGTATTAGTGTGATTTAAGATGCAAACCTACTCTACGTGCTGCAAAAATAATACATTTTACTTAACGTGAGCATTTGCATCTTTAACATCTCATGGCATCCTCACGTTAAGAATGGTGTCAACTTTTTTTTACTAAGTTATTATTCCCAAACGTCTAAGCTTGTAACTCAATCACGACTCAAATACATACGGCGTAAACGAGCCAAGAACACACCATTAGTATAATTGATTAATTATTAGCTGCCACTATGCATTATATTGTGCAGTGTAATATGTGGCGAAATTGTAACAGGTCCTTCTCTGAATTTGCACAATTTATTTCAGTTCTATTTCTATGTGAACGCAGCATAAGCCACCTTATCCTATGTAACAAACTGATATTTGACTTCAGATATACTCTTAAAAGGAGCTTCAAACAATTCCTATAACGCAAGAAATATGCTTTATTTCAAGTGAGTAGTTACAGTTTACTCACTGAGGGCGTTTATGTGTTGCAGATGTAATCCATGGTAGCCGACAACACTCTTTTAAAATTGACTTACACAACAACAAAAACACTGTGCCAAAATAATAAGTTAAAGTATCTTCAAATATTTCCTTGTATTATCCTCCATTCTCATGAAGCGTGACAGGTTCTTAAAAGTCGAGAACGCAAATTATAGACAAAATAACATTGGCTATACAATTCAGAAAATTTGACCTCTGGTTTGATATTGTATGTTCTCTCCGCTCGGTGCACGGTGATATATAATTGCACATATTTCGGTCGTCTGAAAGTACATGAACTTAATCAATCTGATGTATATTATGGGAAATGCGTGTTTAATGGATAGTAGTTTTTTTGTCTGATTTAATGAAATCTCACCTATTGCTATGGCATTTCTTCTGTTCGAGTTCGTGCAAACGCATATTGGTGACAGCCACCTCGCGTGTGTGTGCGTGCATGATGGCCCGAGTGGACCAATGACTCCACCCATTTTGTTATTGGCCGCTGTCAGCATTCGCCTGTTACGCACGCGTACTCAAACGCACACAAAGTCACTTGGCTGGTGTGACGCTAACAAACGGTCGTGTTCTCTGTCATCTCCTTTTCTCCCTTTCCTCGGGTAGTTACAATCTGTTAATTAGAGGGTTGTAAGCATCTAGCCACTGCAAAAGTGACTTCAATAATTCCAAATACACACAAAAAGCCACTTGGCTGGTTCGACACTATTAAACGGTCGCGTTCTCCGTCGCCGCTTTTCCTCCTTTCCATCGGTGAATTACGGGCCGTTAACTTGAAGGTTGTAAGGTAGTGCTAAATGCCCTAGCCACTACATCCGGCTACTACACATTTGGTTATCCCGACATGGTGAAACCACTTTATTTTTGACGCCGTTGATTGGTGATATCCGTCGAATTTTTCACGACCCTCTCATCTGTTAACAATGAGTGACCTTATTTATGTACACCTCTGTTTGGAAAACAGCATTTCAGTCAAATTTCTCGCGTGCTTTCCCAATGCCCGAGTTTGGCTTATGTGACCTGAGGCCCATTTTCGCAATTGAATGATTGCCTCGCAATTCTCCAAATACTTTTATGCTGGTGCATCGCTACCGCGAGATGTTGCTACAGACGTTATAGACTTGCTTGGAACAATGCCTTCTGAAGACCCCTCTGGAGATTTGAATGGTGCTGATCTCACACTGCTGATCAGCTTAAGCGATCCTCGTCGTCGACGCCTACTTTCTGGAATCGAACTAGTTGGCAGGTCTCCTTCTCAACTCCTTCGACATATTCGCCTCTTTTTTGGAGATATCAAGGTTAACGATTCCGTTCTATGCCAAATGTGGACCAAAACTCTCTTGGCACACATGAACACAATCACCTCGTTCCTAAGCTCTAGCATACATTTGGATTAGCTTACAGAAATGGCTTATAATATCCACGAATGTCTGACCCATGGAGCGGAAAATCTAACCGTTTCCTTTGGTGTAGCAGCTAACAGGTAGCTAACCACCTAATGAAATGGGTTAAATTATCATCTAGATAGCCTCAACAACGACAGCGCACCACTTTCCGTTTTCGCTAGCCAAGTCAACCCAGGAAGAGATCCGACCTACCATGAGACCCGTTGTCGGCTCTGCTGATTCAGTTCACTTATTGTCGAGTGCTTACCGTTTCAGAACTAACACTCTCGACTGGGAATGTTTGTAGTGGACTGACAGTCACCTCGCGTGAGTAATGCGTGCATGGGGCCCGAGTTAACCAATGACTCACCCCTTTTGTTATTGGCCTCTGTCAGCATTCGCCTTTAACGCACGCGTACTAATACGCACACAAAGCCACGTGGCTGGTTCGACACTAATGAACAGCCGCGTTCTCTGTCGCCGCTTTTCCTCCTTTCCTCCGGCTTGTTACGGGTCGTTAACTGGAGGGTTGTAAGGTAGGGCCAAATCCTTAGCCACTACAGATAGACAACATGATTACCACCTCTATAACTAGCACTGCCACGACATCGATCACCGATGATTTGTCCACCTGGGCAACCTTGGATTTACAGATCTTATTTTGTTCGTTTCCCCATAATCCCTTCCACTCACTGTCACTCTTGTCCTTGTAACATTCGGTTGGGGTATAATGTTGAGTAGTCATATTGGGCCGGAATAAGTTGTCGACCAATTCAAAAGATTTTCAATAACGATGAGTGTTCATCTGAGCACCAGGCCACATATAACGCTATTACCATGACGACTATTGTGATTTTCACTAGTGTTCTATGCAGTAACCAATGTTAGAAGGTCAGTCAATCGCCCTTTTGAGAGTTCCATGTATCAATCATCACAGAGCGTGCGTTGATTGAATAAATTTCCGCTTTCTAATGATGCATCGGCTAAATCTCCAGCGTAGGCACAGGAATGTTCATTTAGTCATTTCAAGTTGCCTCGAACAGCGTCTGCCATTACAATCAAAACGGTTATATGTGCATTGCTAACTGCTCTCGCCTCTATTACCTTCAGCAACGAAAATCAAACATGAAGACTGTAATAGATTGAGCATAGCCCTACCTTACAACACTATACTTAACAGTTCGAAATATTAATCAATTATAATTGGATGAGTCAATGTCACCGTCGGGTGAGCAAGCAAGTTTCACTCAGGCGCGATCACTGTTAATCCCCAACAAGCAATATTCATCATTGCTTTATTACCGGTAATAAATAATACTTGCTTTTCGCGCCCTGCTTCATCATGTGCAAGTTGCACTTTTGAGTAAAACTGTGATAACGAGTGCTGTGGGTCCCAGTATGTGGTCTTGATTCACACCGGGGCCACGGAATTAACCCTGGCCCGATTGCGCTAGCCTGATACCTGCGGTGCATAAAAAGATAGGAGAGCACGTGGACACAACCGTTTACTTCAGACATCAACCACGTTGGTGTCGTTGTGTCGTGTGTGGGGTTTGTGCGTGTGTATTTCTACCTCGGATGTGGGAGTCATACGTGCGCTACCATCGAGACCTAGGTATGGGGGTGCTCCAAGATAAATGTTCGTGCTAATGAAGGGGAAGTTGAGGGTTTGCGCGGATGGCGACATGCTGCAACAAGGGGAACCATGTGTTGGAGGTGAAGCAACCAAATTAAGGGGTTGAATAAACACGGTTCTCGACACGAGCAAGATAGCAGTTTTATTGGCCATGTATCGAGTAGGAGGTCATAAATATCATTCACGAAACAGTAATCACAAGTCATATAATAGAAATTGATTGCCTCATTAGGCCACGTTGGGGCAAGGAACGTTGGTTTGATTGGGTTAATTGATTCAGGTGAAAAATTTCAACCATGGCATTTGATTGAGTGTGGTAGGCGGTCGTGAGAGAATTTGGCACAGGCTTGATTCAAACTGATTTCTTTTATCTGTGGTGTTGGTGAAGGGATTTGGTATGGATGTTTTGTTTGGAAAAATTATCCTGTCAACATGTAAAAAGGTCAATTGAAGATAGCAGGTAACAGAAGCCCCTCGAATGCGGTAACAGTCCAACAATATCAACGTGTACAACATCAAACCGAGCATCTGGAACGTTAAAGTGTCGAAATGAGTACTTCTGCTTTTGTCCACATTTGGACTTTGACAAATTACACCATTTCTGGTCAACTGCGAAACATGGCGATTCATGGCAGGCCAAACATAATTACTTGAGCTTATTTTATCGTATTGCACGCTGACCAGGATGCGCAAGGCCGTGAATGTGCCCGAACACTTGGCGTCGCGTAAGCTTAGGTACGAAAAGCCTTGTACAATTGTTGAAATGTCGCAGATGAAGGTGTTCAGTTAAATGTGGTCATATAATAAACAAATTATATCATGAAGAAGAATGTTTTAAGGTATTCATCAGCTCCTGTGTTCACTGCAGGAGTGCATAGCATGTCAATACTTAACAGGTTAATTTACAATAATCTGGAAAATCACTTGTTTGCTCTAGTATGTTTATAGTGATATTTATTTCAACGCCAGAATCGCCATTATTATGTCATGATGAAACCAAGGCCTACAACTTCTAATTAATTTAATCCAAATCAAATTTTTCGAGAAAGCCTAAGAGGTATCGTCAGAATATGCTATCGCAGTAACTGCTTGTTTTCTAATGCACCAATATCTTTAATCACAAGATAATTGACGGAAGATATATGAAGGCTGATTACGCCAGCTCATACCACCATCTTTCCGGGTATAGATCCATAACTTTCTCGATTTTCATGTTAGGAACAGTTGGGTTAGATTTGTAGTCGTATCCACTAATTGATGCACACCTTGGCTCTTTTCACCACCCCAGATGCACCGGGTTATCTATTTAGAACTCAGTTACGTTCGAAAGCGTATAATTTGCTAAACCTGCATTAGATAGCATATAATATGCGTTTAAATGGAAAGACTGATGCATACCTACGATAGGCGTACTTTTCCACACTTTCTGCAGTTCAGCATCTAGTGGCAAAATGCCTTTCTTTTGAAAAGGAAAAAAAACGACGGTATTCATAGCAGTTGCTTCATAAGTGGCCTGATGCAATATAACTGTTCAACATAATACCCAATCAGAAAGTTAGAGCAAATTTTCTTTGGAAGAGAGAATGAGTGAATGGAAGGAATTATGACAAAGGGAACGAAAGGAGAACTGTAGAAGCCAGGATTTCTCACCAAAAATCTTGGTAAAAGTCCCATGTTGTGTCAAAGCTGGGAGCATAGGTAGTGGTGAGAAGGGACGTGTCGTTCGTACACTGATTGCGGTAGCAGAAGAAATCATCTTGACATTTGCTGCAACTGTTTCCGTTTTCATAAGGCCTTTGACCCTCAAACTTGGCTCTAAATGTGTCAGTTGGGAGT
The DNA here is from genome assembly GCA_900604375.1 of Mesocestoides corti. Taxonomy (NCBI): domain Eukaryota; kingdom Metazoa; phylum Platyhelminthes; class Cestoda; order Cyclophyllidea; family Mesocestoididae; genus Mesocestoides; species Mesocestoides corti. Next base: position 38,376 of record UXSR01005293.1, on the reverse strand, counting down.
GCAAGTTAAGTAGATATAACGAAAATTAAGGAAAAATAAATTTTCAATTTGGTGTTATACTCACGCGGGTTTGTACGCACATGCCACTAGATAGCGTTGATTGTCTGAATCACTGGTTCCATTTTTGCAGCGGCTCATTCCACATCCGACCTCTGTAGTATTTTCCCAGACGAACTGCAAAAGAGGTTAAGGGTGCTGCTTCAACTCGTAGATTTTCGTGATTTCGAAAACATACACACTGTAAATCAAGCGTTTCTTGACATTACATCTCGACAGCTTATTCAAATCAATAAAATTGCACTTCGCGTGTAAAAATGCCGAAACTCTTCCGCTGCAGAATGTGATTTTAATTCTTGAGACACCTGTAGTTCTATACTGTCATATATAACTCGCAGGGTAAAGATGGTAAGCGGAAACAGCAACCTTTCTAAAATTGCACATGTGTGTTTACAATCGGTTCAAAAATTATGTCAAACTTTAACAGAAATATCTGAAATATGTATGCATACCTGAATATAAAGTCTGCAGTTTCCACTGCAGCTATTATTTGTATAATTGTAGTAGTGAAGGGAATTATCGAAGACATGCAATACCTCAGTATACTTTGGCCGTTTTGACGTAAAAAAAGTCCATGTGACCGAAACATTTGGATAATTATGGAGCAGTGTAGAATTTGGGGACTGATTAGTACAATTGGCCGCCCACTGCTTTGCCACATTTTCCAAATCAGTGGAGTACCGCTAGCAAAGAGGAGAATAATAATGTGACTGAATTGAGACTTTTAGTCGTTGCGACGTTGTGTAGCTATATACATGAGTGCAAATAATGCAATGCTTATTACAAAAATAACACACTTGCACCCTCCTTTAAACCATATGCCTATACCATTAAACAAAATTAGACATATTGATATCATTTTGTGCTCACCAATAGCTGCATTTTGCTGGCAATTGGAGTAACATTTCCACGTGATCTCATATGCTCTTCAAGTATGTCATTGCGATCCTGCTGCGTATTGTTCTCGACCGCTGCACACCATGACATTGCAAAAAGAAAGACCAATTTCCACATCGTGTCTAAATATGATCAGCGTTACACAGCTAACTTACTGCTTCTGCAAATGAAAATCTTAAACGACGGGTTTGCTACGGCTGTATATATATATAGTGGTGTACACCTAATTGAATTAAATTTAATAGTAGTCGGTAATTGGAGACCATGTGAATGAATATGCAGTGCCTCAAAATTACATTGTCAGCGTGACTGGTTTTATTGCTCGCAACCCCACTAACGTTTATGTGGGGTTTCAATACACAAGGCATTTGAAATCACCCGTGCTCAAAACTTGCTTAATATATATATCTGTGCATTTTAGTAATTCTGTCCGATAGAACACAGGTTCAGCATATCAAATTCACACATCACAACACAGGCGGCCCAACTCTAAGTTCAAACGAGCTTGTCAACCATATGTCCTACTCTGCTGGACAAGCCTATTATAGATGTTTATTCTGATGATTGCAAAATCATGTAAGGCGTCAGCGAAATACAGAGCTCGATTTCGAAATCACGGAACATTGTCCGTGATGCGCGTATAAGTGAAATGAACAAATATTATTCAGCGATTTCGCAAGTTATATAAAAGAATTAACGATCAAACCTAGAAATGATTAATGAGGCGGGATACCGTTAGGCAGAGGACACCATTTGCTGCGTACTGCACAACTGGCTATGAAGACGAATAAGGTGCATATTCCTAATATACCTTCTGATTAGGTGGCTTGAGATTATCACACCGTCATATCGACTCGGCACAATTAACTGCACCACTCCGTTAGTTGGACCTTCAGTAAATAAAAGATTCGTTGATTCCAGTCGACTTGATTTTCACCATTGTGATCAGTTCTTCGAACGCTCTTTGACTTTTCGACCAAGCACTTGCTAATTTACTGGATCGACGGAAGCCGCATTTTGAGTTCGTTTCAAGTTCTCAGTGCAAAAGTCACCTATCACACTTATATCACTTTCTTCAAGCTTCAACTTGCGACCGTTACTCTTAGTTAACGCTCAGCTCAAGGCCCCGATTCCGTCTTTTCACCTTACACCTGGACGTCACTCGACATCTTCCCGTAGCAGACCTGCGCCTAAGATAGTCGCACTGGTACATATCCCACCTAGCCATCAGATATATTGATGAGATAATTTACCATAACGTTGCCTTACCACACGACCTGCTACTTTGTAGGCAAATTCCTTGGTTGTTTGTCATGTAAGCTGCAGTAGTTATTGTGATTAGTCAATGAAAAACCGTTCTATTGCATGGGCATTTACACGAACCTTTGATGAAATATCGAAAGGCAGACCTTGGTTTTTACGTCTTCTCACTGGTAATGCAAAAGTCTGATATACAAGCCACGTAACATTTGGTTGTCGCAGGAGATATGTGAGTTGTATGTTTTGCTCTGCATGATCCACTACATGGGCTGCACTCACATGCGAAAGATGAGACCTTCTATATGAAAAGACATTAATTCAAGTGTCACATGGTGTCGAATTGTCTATTTCAGTTAATTGAATTAGTGTTGGGCCCTGAAAAACGAATTGCCATCAGAAATGTCTGTTTCTATAATGGTTTTTTGTACACAAGCCTACCTTTACTGGTGAATGCCACATTCTTTAAATTAACTTTGCATTCATTGCCACCATATTCGCCTTATCTTGCGAGAGTTGCCGGAGTTGTGGTCGGTCAAGTGTCAAGTTCGGACGCCGAATTCCCCATAATTGATAAAACATGCAAATAAATTGCTTTGACATGGCTTTGTAATAGTGGCCTTGCACCAGAGTATTGTGGGTTATTATAGGACTGCAAGTCGGGGCGACATTATTCTGTCACCTTTTCATGAGATCCATACAGTTGTAGGCCGTATTATTAATCTAAGTTACTGGTCACCTTGGCTATGGCGACTGAAGTCGTATGCAATTTGAACTAATGAGATAATCTGCAGCCATCTTATCTGAAACCATTTTAACTTGTGGCTTAATCGTTCACTCCTGCTTGAGTTCAGCAGCCGAATAATCTTTTGTTGATTGGAGACTAAAGTCGTTTCAATGCTATTTGCACAGGTAGTTGTTGAATTGGAGAATAGGGAAGTCGTGTTCGTACACTGGTTGCGGAGACGGAAGATTCCGTCACGACATCAGCTGCAAATAAAATTAATTGTGTTTCGTCAACCACAAATTCTGGGCACCTGCATAATGCAATCCTGTAGAAAATGCATGAACGGGCATTTTATGCTGTTTAGATTAGCGGTTTTTGCAAGGTAAACCATCGTATTCCAAACTACCTCAACTACATTCTATTCTGGGTAAGGAAGTTCATTCGTACAGTCTTCACCGTAATTATTTTAGGATTGAGCACAGTGCCATGCAACATCTTGAGCGGGTCTTCAGTTTACAGTTCGAGGTCAGATTGTCATGAGAAGAACACAATTATGCGTCAGTGTCTCACATAATTGAGCTTTATCTTCTGATATTCGGTTTGCACATAAGTTAACCAAATGTGATTTAACTTGTCATGTTCATTTTTACCTTCTTCCTGTAGAATATGTATCTAACACTTAGTTTTAAACCAGATTATAATGCGTGAATAGTTACGAACATTTAAGTTTATTGCTTTCAAATTTTGTAACAAATAACCAATTTGCCATGAACACATTCTTAGCTATATTTCTTTGGAATTCCTGTTAAGATATAGATGTTGTCTCACTGGGACCCATTAAACACCTTAAAATATATCTCACGGTTTATCGTCCAATTTACTAACTTATCTTTAACGTAATCATTGTCCGTCTATGTTTCGCAATTGCCCTGAATCAACTCAGACTCTCACAGCAAATGTCGTCATTTTTTCTAAGCACATAGCTGTTGTGTGATGACTGCAAATGAGGTTGCTTTTGGCCAAAGTATATTAGTCATTTAAAGGGAAACATGGGCGTTTACAATTCTGTTTTACTCACTGAGGTTCGCACACACAACTGACTAGCAAAACTGGCTCAACACCTCCATACCTTAGATAGTCGTACTTGTCTATCTCTCATCCTAGCCACCAGATACAAAGATGACACAATATACCACACGATCTCCAGGTGTGTGCGGATAATTTTTGCAGTTAGGTGTCATGTGAGCTGGTATAGTGTTTAAGTCTTTTCAATAAATAGCGTCTTCATTGCGAAGTCATTCTCCACGAAGAGTTGATTAAATCTCAAAATGCAGTTCTGCGTTTCTATTTGTAGTCAGCGTTAAAGCTGACTTCCTAATGAGAAACCACGTATTCATTGGTCTACAATGACTTGTGATTGTTTGGTCAGTTTTCACTACCGGCTGATGCTATCTTGGAATGCAAACGTCAATTTTTCCTTCTTCCTTATGTTAATACAAACTCTCCATGGAGTACGTAGGTAAAATTTGGTTAGTGTGATTTATGGTGAACTCAAAAAGCTGGACTGAATTGCGAAATGTCATAGGAATTTTTTCGGTAAACAATCAACTTAATGCGTCATGGATGTCGATTAGGCTAGTTTACATAAACGCAAATGTGTAAGGTGCTGAGATACAATCTGCTACACCAGTGGATATCAGTTAGGTCTGTGTGGACTTCCCTGTACTCCAAGCAAAGACATAAGAATATTCGTGCTACAAATTCTGCCTTTGCAATGTTTTCCTTTCGAGGTGTCTAACGATTTTGACATTTCCCATTTATGTACAATCATTACAACGTACGACCATGCGCTGTCCAAGGTTTAAAATAAATGTTTTCGTTGTTATGTTTTCGAAATGAGGCATAAAACAGACTAAGTTGCATTTTATAGCCAGAAGAAAACCACTCGAGAACTTGGTGCAACATGATCGCATAACAAAATAGAGGCCTACAAAATGTGTTCAATCAAATCAGCCAAGCATGACACATTACTTTAAAACAAATTAAAACTAGAACTTGGTGCAGTATGTCATTTTGAAGAAAATAAGTGTGTCAATGATTTCTGTCAGAGCATAAGTTATTTACAGAATTACAAAGAGACAGGTTATGTGAGAATTTAGGTGGATTAGGCTTAGATCAAATGTGTGTTATAAGAATGGGGTGCGTTTCGATTTTCAGGTATCTTTTTTTATATGAAGCTATCACTACCACAATAGTAAAATTTTAGTGGTATTTAACCACTTCTGTGTTATCTGAAGGAGGCCGTGTCGTGACAACACTTAACAGATTGTTATAATATGCTCAAATATTTGTTTATTCGATTTTTTATGCTATGATATTTATTCCATCGATAAAAGCATAATGATACCATAACTAAGCAAAGGCTAACAAAATCCACAAAATTTTCTTGTAAAAATCCTACTGTTTTGAGAAAACTTCTGAGCATTCGTCAAAAACTGATATTAAAGTAACTAGCAGTTCCTTAATGAACCACCACTTGTGATTTAAGATAATACACGATTGATTTGGAAAATCTCGGAATTCCATGAAGAACATGTGGATTACATCAATAGTGCATGTTATGTATAAGCGCCTAGCTTCCTTGGTCATGTAGGTCAGACCAGGGCGAACTTGTGAGTTCTTTGGATAAGTTAAAAGTTCATTTGCAGCCGTAGCTTCATCCTATTCGTTTTAGTGTGCCGTTTTTTAAATATAGGCACTAAAAACGCAAATCTCTGAGTCATTAAAGTACACCCAAAATGCAAGCGGCGTAAACGAGTCATGTGATTGGATATGCTTTGCACACCATCAGCTTAATTGATTTATTGTTCTCTTCCAAAAGGCATTTAATTTTGCATTGCAAAATGTAGAGAAATTGAAGAAACCATTTCCCTAAATTTGCTCAATTCTTTTGAGTTCTTAAGCTTAATGAAAAATAATAAGCTGTA
>UXSR01005293.1:0-28924 GCA_900604375.1 Mesocestoides corti | reverse complement strand
TGCTAGACAAGCTTACTGAAGACATTTTGTCAGAAAACTGCAAAATTATGTAATTCGTTGTAGCAATATGCACACTGCTGTGCTGAATCAACTTACTTTAAAATATAGAAATGCCTTTTAGCGATTTTGAAATCTATATCTAAAAATTAACAATCAAAGCTTCAATTGGTTATTGAGGTGGGATCCTGTTAGGAAGATGATTAAGTGTGCATTAGCTAAGTAAATGCTGGATGCTGCACAACAAATTTTTAAGACCGATAAGGGAGTAATTCCAGAATTACTTTCTGACCAGGTAGCTTAAGACAATCTCACTGTAGGTCTACAAGGCACATTCAACTACATGACACCATCAATCTAAGCTTCAGTGAATAAAAGCTTTGTTGATTCCATTCAACTCCTTTGTCACGCCTGCGTTCATTACTTCATACGTTCTTCGAACTTTCTAACCTCGCAATTTCCAATTTTCTGGTTCGTCTCAAGTTCTAATAGAAAAAGTCACCTATAACGCTATTATGCCTTTCTTCAAACCTCAGTTTTGATCGATGCTAATACATAACGCCCGACTCTGGGACCTGATTCCGTCTTTCCACTTTACACCTGAATTTAAATCTGCACCTACCGGTATGAAACTGACATCATTATTTTGCACCTAGAATTGTCTTACTGGTCCATCTCTCACCTAGCCACCAGATATATTGATAAGATTATTTACACTAACGTTGCCTTACCACATGATCTCCCACTAAGTGGGTAATTCCCTTAGTAATTTGTCATGTGAGCTGCAGTGGTTTTTGAGACTAGTCAATGAACGACCGCTGCATTGCTGACGCAGTTTCCACCAACGCTTGATGAAAACTCGAAATGCGCACCTAGATTTTTATCTCTGCTCAACGCTAAAACACGTTTAATGTAGAAGCAACGTAACATTTGGTATTCGTTGGACACATTTCAATTGTATGTTATGCTCTGCATGATGCACTATATGGACTGCACTCACATGTGGAAGATGAGATCTAAATGTTACGACACGCCGAAGTGTCAAATGGCGTCGAATAGTCGATTTTTGTGAATTGAATTAGTGTTGAGCAATGAGAATCAGATTGCTTTCAGGTGTATCTTCTCTTGTGATTTGTGTACACAAGATTACTTAAAGTCGTATAAGATTAATTGGTTAAACTAATAAATGCTATTCTCTTTGAATTCATTGCCATTATGTTCGTTTTATCTTTTGGTACTCCTTTTGGTTAGGAGTGTTGCCAGAGTTGTAGTTAGCCAAGTGTAAATTTCAAACTACGAAATCTATATTATTGATACATCATGCAAATAAATGTCTTTGATTTGTCGTTCTGATAGCGGCATCACAGAACTTGATGTGGGTTATTTAGTACATCAACTGTGGGCGACATTGTTCTATCTACTTTCTAGAGAACTATATATTGTTGACCTAATTCACTGGTCATCTGGGCTAAGACGACTAAAGTCGGATGCAATTTGAGCTGGCGTGATGATCTGAAGCCTCGTGGTCAGAAACCATTTAAACTTGTGGCTTAAGCGTTTACTCCCACATGAGTTAAGCAGCCGAATAAGCTTATTTGTTTTTCCATACTAACCACTAAATTAGCCCATCTAACGCTTTCCTTTAAAATTACTATTCAAGGTGACTGGTTTAACGCAAACGAAACATGCGGAGAGCAGAAATCAAGCACACTTAGCTTTCGTTAGTGATCGCAGTTTACAAACGTACGAGAAAACGTTTAAACGATATCGGTGAATGCAATGTACTAAACACACAGCCACCCGATATGAGTGATGCGTGTATGCTGTTAGTAAATAGATAACATGTAAAACGGTTATGTGTAAACTGTGATTTATTGTTATAAGAATGCGAAGAGTTTCGATTTTCAGGTATCGTTTTAAATCAAGTTATTTATACCAAGATGGTGCAATTTTAGAGGCATTAACCACTTCTTTAATCAATGCAGGAGGCAACGATTTCTAACAGGTTAGGTCGGAATAAGCAGAAAATTTTATTGGTTTGCTCGATTTCTTACTGTGATATTTATGACATCGCCGAAAACGTTATGACCTCAAAACGAAAAAAATTCAAACAAATTCGAGTTAATTTCGTCAAAATCCTATGATTTTAAGAAAAATTATGAGCTATCGTCAAAAGTTGATACTATAGTAACTAGCAGTTCCTCAATGAATTACCACATGCAATCATAGGATAATTGATGGATAGCGTATGTAGGCCGTACGTGATTGTCATCTGACCTTCAGTTATGCAGGACCCGTAAGCGTGCAGCTAATTTACGCCCTAAAAGCACACGACATAAAAGATCATGTGATTGAATATGCTTTGCATACCAATGCTTCCTTCCATCAGCCTGATTGATTATTTGTTCGCTACCAAAGTACATTTACTGTGCATTGCAATATGTGGCAAAATTGAAAGAGAGTTTGCTCTGAATTTACAGAATTTATTTTTGATGAACTAACCATTGAGTTTTCTCCTATTGAAGTAGATTTGCATTATATACGTTTAACAGATTGATATATTTCTTTCTTTTTTGCCTGAAAGTGAGCCTTCAGTAATTACTATAACGAAGGAACTGTGCTTTATTTCAAGCGAAAAGGTATAGTTCAGATGCTAAACACGGTGGAAGACAATACACGGAGAGAAATAAAGACAGGATGACTTTGCAATGGAGTTTAACAAAAACTGCTACAACTACAAAGAAATTACAGCAGCCTGATCGAGTCACTACACATTTCGTGTGTTTTCCTGCATTCTCATAAAACGTAACATGTTCTTACTAGTCGAGGATTTAAAATCGTGACCAAATAACACTGACCATACAAATCAACAAAAATAACCTTTGCTTGGATATTGCATGTTCTCTCTTATTAGCACAAAATAAAATATAACTGCAAATTATGCACCCATTTAAAATAACGTGAACTCAAACACTCCTGTGCATATGAAATGTGATGTCTGATGCGCGGACAGTCGGCGTTTAGCTGATTTCATAAAAACTCAGCTATTGCAGCACCGTTCGTTTTGTTAGAGTTCGCTCATTCAACACGTATGATGAACACACTCGATTTGCATGATAAAATGGGCGTTGATTCATCACTCGACGATAGCGACTTTAAAAACTGAATTACTGTTAATGAGGAAATGAAGACTCCATGACACAGTGCTGAGCAGGCATCTGCACAGAGCTGAATGAAGACGATGTGAAGAATCGGTCTTCATGTACAAAAAGGCTCTCACCGAGGCAATAGAAATTCCCAGTGTGTTGTAAACCACAAAAAATGCCATATTGAAACCCATAATTGTGCAGAAAATGCCCAAATGTGCTTTATATGGTGTTCTGAGCTAAGTCAACTGAATTTTGAGTTGTGCAATAGGAGTCCAGTCATAATGTTTTCACCAAAACGATTTTGTTTGGACATCAGGTGCGGTTCGATTAACACCCAAGGCCAGAAATCTCCACTGATACAGCCAGACAGACAGTTGATTACTACATAGAGGTAGTGGATAGCTTAACTTACTTATTGATGCAGTAATAGTGTCTGTCTGTGCGCCTACATAGCTTTGCCAAGCGTTCACGAAAATCGCGTAAACCCTGTAGTGGAGCAAGAGCCACCTCGCGTGAGTGTGCGTCCATGAGGGCCTGTGTGTACCAATGACTCACCCCCTTTTGTTATTGGCCTCTGCCTGCATTCACACGTTACCCACGCGTACTCGTGCACACACAGGGCCACTAGGCTGTTTCGACACCATCAAACTAGTCGTGTCCGCTGTCGCCTCTTTTCCACTATTTTAGAGGTGTTACGAGCTGTTAACTAGAGGGTTGTAAGGAAGTGCTAAATCTCTAGCCAATACAGGCGGCGGTTTAGGTGCCTGTAGTAGCCGACGGCAATACTGACGGGCTTTTTAGTTTGCCAATTGTGTGAGCTAGTCTCAAACTGCGTACGCCATGGGGCCTACATTATCAGGTTGCGCCGCCGAAATTGGCAAAACACCTATCCTCACAACACACATCACATTTCAAATGCACAGGAGTGTTTGAGTTCACGCTTTTTTAAACGGGTGCTAAAATTTGCAGCTACATTTCATTTTGTGCTAATAAGAGGGGACATGCAATATCCAAGCAAAGGTTATTTTTGTTTATTTGTATGGTCAGTGTTATTTGGTCACGATTTTACATCCTCGACTGGTAAGAACATGTTACGTTTTATGGGAATGCAGAAAAACACACGGAAATGTGTAGTGACTCGATCAGGCTGCTGTAATTTCTTTGTAGTTGTAGCAGTTTTTGTTAAATTCGATTTGCAAAGTCGTGCTGTCTTTATTTCTTTTAGTGTATTGTCTTCCACCGTGTTTAGCATCTGAACTATACCAATGCGCTTGAAATAAAGCACAGTTCCTACCTTATAGCAATTGTTCAATGTTCAGTCTCTGCCACAAAATGAAGAAAAAATCAGTCTGTTAAACGTATAGCTTCCAAATCTGCTTCAATAGGACAAGGAGGAGATTTATAGTTCACCAAAAATAGATTGTGATAATTTAAAGCAAACCTTTTTTTTTAATTTTGAGACATATTGCAATGCAAAATTAATGTACTTTGGCTGATGGAATGAACCAATTGGATGCAAGGCATATTTAATCACATGATTTTTTACGCCGTTTACATTTTAGGTGTAAGATAATTGCACGATTACGGGTCATATATAAGTGAAGCTCAGATGATAATCAAGAACGGCCTACGTACGCTATCCGTCAATTATCATATAATTGCACGTTGTAGTTCGTTGAGGAACTGCTCGTTATTGTAATATCAAAGCCTTTAATAAAATAAGCGGATTTCGGTGAAATTGACTCAAATTTTTCCGCCTTTGTTTTCATCTGAGACCATGACGCTTTGGGCGATGTAATAAATATCGCTGCAAGAAATCGAGTAAGCAAATAAGATTTTCAGCTTATTTCAACCTAACCAGTTAGATAACGTGGCCTCCTGCATTGAGTAATGTAGTGGTTAATGCCTCAAAATTTGAACCATTCTGGTATAAATAACTTGACTTAGAATGGTACCTAAAAAATCGAAACTCTCCCATTCTTATAGCAAGCTTTAGAATTACGGTCAATCCATTACAGTTTTCTTTGTTATCCATTTAATAACGTGTGCAATGACAGTAATCGCTCACACCTTTTGTTTGCAAAATGACATATTGCACTGAGTTTTAGTTTTAAACTTTTTTTGTCATATGTCAGGCTTGTTTGGTTTCAGTGTTGCCTCCAATGTAAACATTTTGGACATCGACATTGCACGGTCGTACCCTGTAATTGCTTTGACCAAACGAAAAAATTCATCAATATCGAGCGAGTGGCCAGGAGGACATCTGTTTAAGACCTATATTTTTCTCAATCATTACCTTGACTGCTGCTATCTACCAACAAATCCAGCTGAAAGCAATTGGTATCTCAGATTTTACCTCAGGGTCTTACATATAATCAATAAACTCAAAAAGGCTAATCAACGACTGTTGACTCTTGAATTTATGTCTTTCGATTTAGAAGAAGTTATCTGTCACTGGTAGGTGTGGATTTAAATCCAGGTGAGGGGCGAAAACACGGAATCAGGACCTAGATTCGGGCGTTACCTAAGAGTAACGATCACAAGCTGGTGTTGAAAGGAGGGCATAATGGCTTTAATGTAGACGGAAAGTGTTAATGTTAAAGGAAATAGGCGTAGGGTTTGCGCTATTTTGACGTCGTTTAGCCGCAGCCGATATCAAAATAGAAAAAAATATCTTTTAAGTATTTGGTTCATTAATCATACTTCAACCCTTTTCTATGTTCATAAATCCAAATAATCATGTTTTTTTTTTCAGTAGGTTGCTTTAAATTCTGTACTGTATAAACTCTTTGATTATTGTACGCAATAGGAAAGAATTGCGGTACCTGAGACAAATTTTCAAGCGGATTATATGAAATCCACTTTAACATTATTTCACGGAGCAAAAATTTTTAAAACTCGGTTTGAAATATTTTGAATATCTTCTCAGCAAAATACACAATAGCACAAGTTACAGGTAGAGCCTTGTTTGGCAAACGGCGTAACTGCACGAACCAAATGCTAATGACTGCCCCTCTCTTCAATTCCGTATAATTATAAATCAAAACAGCTTACTGAATTACCCCCACTATTTTAGTCAATCTGAGAAGCAAAGTCAAATAATTCTACACGTCGTTGCTAGACGCACACACACACACACGTGACCTCTCACGAGGTCTATTTAGGAAGTTGCTTGAAGTGGCGCCTTTGCAGTCGTGGGTGCTTATGGTACATGCCCACAGTAGGGTAACCTTAAGTGCCACTATGGTCAGCGTGTTAGCTGCGCTCAGTGGTTTCATCATCGTAACGTGATTTCTAGTGCCCACATAAACTCACCGAATGGCAAATATACTCTAAAACGAGAATAAACCCCTTTGTTGCTGATGCGTGATTGCATTTGATCAAACCGATTCTGAATGTAAATGACTGAGAAGTAATCGGAAACTGTAGGAATCGTATAAAAAAACACAAACGACTTTTAGCTTGAAATGCATATGAAAAAGAATGGTATTTTTTAAATTGTGGGATATTGGATGCTACTTATGTATGATGATTATAATCACAAATGTCCTCAGTTATACCTACCAGTCCATGAATATCAACCTCCTCATAATGACGCACTTGTACCTCTCCTATATTGATCGATGTGTATAAATGCACAAATTACAGTGGATGTATGTTGATCAAAGCCCGTCTCCTGTTAAAAGCATTCACCTAGTAGAAAGCAAAAAGTTGCAGCAGCTGGGTGTAGCACAGCTATGCAACCCCATGATTTACGTTCTGTAACTACTCTAGCAAAGGGAAAACAAGAGATGACAAAGAACGCGACCGTCTATTTGCGTTACTCCAGATATGTCAAGTCTAGTAAAGTCAGCTAATTTTATGTGCGTATCAATACTCGTGCGTCACAAGAGACTGCTAATGAGAGTCAATAACAGAGACGGTTAGTCATCGATACACGCAACCAAGTATTCACGCATCACTCACACGTAAATGAAGTGTTTTTGCCGACGCATGCAATCTGGGTTTGCACACGAATGCTCGCCGTCTTGGTAAAAGGAATTGGTCCATATCTTCTTCCAACAGGAATTCTGAAGGGTGGTTCGTAAGTATTGTGCAGTTTACTTGCGGTGTCCTAGAAAAGTGTAGAACCGGGAAGCACGAACTTGAGAGTCGAAAACCAAAGCTAGTTAAGCAAAGTTTAAACCAAAATCCGGTATACCAGGAGTGATTTGCAAAAGTCGAGGCAAATATTGATTGAGAGGGACGATGGTCCGGGTATGAGAACAAGGGGGGATCAGGCAGTGAACGATCAGGTCAATGAATGCGCCCAACATAGGTGTAGTGGAAATAGTTTTATTGTCGCTTCGAGGAATGCCGATTTCATGCGTTCAATTGGTACGGGTATAAAGGTGAAGATGAAGTAAAACAACTGCCCAAAGATTCTCAATGTTGTTCGAAAAACTATTTTTGCAGAAGAACAGAATAAGTAATCTTTTGGGGCTTATCGAATACAAAGTAGCACGAGATGTTAAACGTCCGATCAACGAGATGGGTTACTTTGGGCGGTTAAAGCGTGATTGGTTCAATGCTCGCAACTGTACTGCCGTTTTATTGTGGTTTTAATGCACAGGGCATTAATTGTACTTAAAACTTGCATAATTTAAATGGATGCATTTTCGTGCACTTAACCATAAGAACACAGATTTACATAATGAACCTCAAAAATCCGAACTCAGACAGAGCGTTGGTAATTTAGCCTGTGCTTGTCAACCATTTGTTCTACTCTGCTTGGCAAGCCTGCAAGACAAAATTACTTGGACGACTGCCAAATCGTTTAAACGTGGCTGTAAAATCACGAAAGTCTATCAGTGATGTGCATTTTAATAAAATAAAGAAATCTGTTTTATCGATTTTGCATGTTCGGTGAAACGTAACGCGCAAAGCTTACAAATGGTTAATGACAGGTGATTCTGTGTGCATTACCAAAGCAGATGCTGCTTACTGCAAATCCAGTTATCCATGATTCATGATTTACTTTCTGATCAAGCGGCTTACGATTTACACACTGGCTCATTTCGCACCCAGTCGTATTATCTCATATAATTTTTGAATTGTGTCGTTTATACTGCTGAACTGGTGTGATTTCCATGAAATTCAGAAGGAATGATGTTGTCAAATATTTCCAATAACAACAACATGACCATTAAGTTCAATCCATGCAACTTTGCAATAAGGGTTAACAGTTCCATGCAGACAGTGCTTCGTAAACTCACGTAGTAATGAGGATGTACACACTAACCTTTGCAAAATCCCGTTCCATCACATATCTTGGAACTCATTTCAGAATAATTTTAATGCCGACTTCTAGGAAACCGCTAGAGTAATAGCTAAAATAGCGGATAAAATCCAGGAACGGTTCTTTCACAATCAGGGTCACTGGACTGTCTCTTTTCGCGCCACAGCCAGCACAATTACTTGCACCACACCATCGAATAACCTTTTTGTTAAAAAAATTCTATGATTCCATTCATGTCATCTATCAAGCCTGTGTTCCTTACTTCGAACATTCTTCAACGTTTCAATTTGGCAATCGCAGGTTTTCCGGTACGACATCAGCAGCGAGTTGAGTCGGCCTCAAGTTCAAATTAAAAATTCACCTCTTAAGCCTTTTTGTCCCCCTTCGAAAATCAGCTTGTGATCTTTACTCTCTGATAAGGCCCGAATCAAAGCCACAATTCCGTCTTTTCCTCCATCCTAAATTTCACTTAAGCTTACAGGTATCAGGCTGGCATAATTGTTTTGCACCTTAGATTGTCACACTGATTTATCTCTCACAAGGTACATTGATGTAAAAATTTACCATCACGTTGCCTTACCGCACGAACTGCAGTAATTTTTGAGACGAGTCACTGAAAAACCGCTCTATTACAGTGGCATTTTCCACGAACAATTAATGAAATCTCGAAATGCAGACTGATGTTTTCCCTCTACTCTTGGTTAATATAGACTTCTAAGAAATTACTGGCGCAGGACCAGATACGCGTGATGTTAGTGCTTTATATGATGCACTCGGAAGGATAGATAGATGTACTAAAATTACCTTCAGTATTTTCGGCTGAACACGTGATATGATGTGTCACGTTGTAATGGCGCACGATGGTTTTTTTAAACCTGCATCTATGTCATACTGAAACAAGATGAAATGAGAGGAGTTGGCAATAAAAGTAATTGCGAATTTATAAAAGAATATTTACAGATTGTTAGCTTTCGGATTTTCGCTATTTCGTGCCGCAGACCATGCAGTTTTTGCGTATCAATAAATGTTGACAAACTTGAAATTTCATAAAGCACTTGCGGCTTAAATCGAATCATTATGTTAAATTAGGGAAAAATGGTTATAAGCGTAAAGTTTTACTGACCAAGTACGTCAGATAGGTAAAACATTGCAAGTTTTGTAAATATATCAATGGTTTATTTGTAGCAGTAATTTCACCCTGCTCATTTTAGTGTGTTTTAAGAGGTAAATCAGCAGTACGGGCTGCAAAATGAAGACTTTTACTCACTGTGGACATATGCTGTTTTAACACGTTTTAGCATCTTAACATTTTGAATGATGTTAAGGTCTTTACGAAGTAATTACACTCAAACCTGCAAGCGTGCATCTAAATCACGCGCGAAATGCATTGTACATAAAAGAATCATGTAAATGGATATGTTTCACATCCAATCGCATCCATACATCCATCTGATTGGTTAATTGTTCGCTGCCAAAATACATTGTTTGTGCATTGCAATAAGTTGCGAAATTGAAGCGGAATTCGCCCTGAATTTTTGCAATTTATTTAGGTTACTTATCTTTATGAACTAAATATGGGATAACTTATCCTATAGAACCAGATTTGCAAACTTGAGGTTTTACAAACTGACATATTGCCTTATTTATTCCCCCAAAATGAGCATTTAATGATGACAAGAACATAGGAATTGTGCATGGTTTCACGTAAGTAGATATAGTTCACTTATTGAAGGCGTTTATGAGTTGCAGACACAAAACATGGCAAACATACGTCTTTCAAAACCGAGGTACAAGACAACAAAACAAATAAAACACGAACAAGGGAATCAAAATAGCTTGATAGTGGCGTTAAATATTTCCTGGTATTTGTCCTCTTTATAATATACTTTAACATTTTAACAGTCAGAAATGTAGAATGCAGACCAAAAAAACGCCTGCCATACAATTAAACCACATTAATCTTTGATTGGATGTTGTAAGTCCTCTCTAATTAGCATAAAAAGAAGAAAAAAATAATTAAAACCTGTTCAGCCGTGAACTCAATCAATCCTTTGCACATCAAAACGTGTGTAAGGCGAATAATTATTTTTTCAACGAATTTCATGAAAGCTCAGCTATTGCTCCGCCTTTCGTTTTGTTCGAGTTCGTGCGATTGAAGTTTGGCTTACGAATTTTAGCTCAAACATTTTAAGGTTTCAACCAACACGCATTATAATCACACGCGTTTTTCATGATAAAATGTACGTCAATTCATTCCGTTACGGAAGCAAATTTAATAATTGCGAATATAGTATACGTAAGCACAGAGGTAATTAAAGTTCCATGACTCAGTGCTGGGTAGGCATCTGTCACATTATTGAATCGGTACGATGTCTTGAATCGGTTTTAATGTACGAAATGGCTAGCGCAGAGGCAATAGAAATTAAAAGTTTGTTGAATCGGTACGATGTCTTGAATCGGTTTTAATGTACGAAATGGCTAGCGCATAGGCAATAGAAATTAAAAGTTTGTTGTCAATCACAAAAAACTACTTAATTAAATCTCACAATCGTGGAGATAATGCATAAGTTGACATTTTGTAATGCGCTAAACAAATTCAACTCTAATCCGAACTGTTCAAGAGGAGTTTAGTCATATTTTTTTCTCTAAAATGATTCTGTTGTGACAACCGGTGTGTTTAGATAACCACACAAGGGCTGCCTTTCTAAACTGACACGGCACAACCGACTAAAGAGTACTAAATGCAGTTGTTAAAAGTCGTTTGAAATGGATCGGTGTTTGCGATGCAACCTTTTCTACCAACTGGATATCTGAAAGGTTGGTCGTTGGATAGGTTTCGCATGATGCCGAATCGTGAGGTCGTTGTCGTCGTTCGATTTTGTTGAGAGTCGAGAACCAGGACAAAAATGGATCAAAGGGATTTGCTACGTTAGTGTCACGATCGGTAACTCGAGAGATGCTGCCGGAAAAGGAAAAAAAGGAGTAAAGTGGTGCGGTTAGGATGATTGGCTGTAGCCAAGATGTGATTTTGAAGCCAATGTTCATCATCAAGCACTAAGGCGGTGTCTGGAGACTTGGCGTGGTCAGGGAAATAGTGGAATGCCGGAGTTTTTTTTGTTTTCGGTTGTTTTTGATCGCAGTAAAAGACGGTAGATGATTGATAGAAGATTCAGGTTCTGGTACTCAGATAATATACTTTTCCAAATTACCCACCAAGCCATATTCATTAAGGCGTCGAAAGACAATGTCCATGTGTTTCAGGTGTTCCTTTTGCTCTTCACTGGCAAACAGAACATCCTCATTATGTGAAAAGACAAAATCTAAACAAGGCAATACTTAGTGGATGAAACGCTGAAAGGCATTTGCACAACTGCGAGAAAACCGGCGACTCACAATAGGCTTGAGCCAAATCTAACATTGAAAAAGCGCGTGTTTGGTGTAGATTAAAAGAGAAATCATGCAGATTATATATTAAGGAAGCGATCAGGAATTAACACTGCTCTTAAGGCAAGATAATCACCGCATACCATCCATTCACCCACAGCTTTCTTGGGAAACAAGTGCAGCGCAGACGAAAGTCAAGATCTGGTCATCAGGTTTTCAATCAATTCCGTGTTTACAGTTCGAGTCCATGGAGTGGTTATGCTTAACAGGTTAATTGACGGTGAGGTAAAAATTCATATTGATTTGCTCAGATTTGTTTGCTGTGATATATATTCCACCGCTAAAAGGCTTATAATCCGACAACGAAAATGAGGCTAACAACGCCAAATAAATTTTGCTGAAATTCTAATAATGTGAGAAATTGTATGCGCTATCGCCAACAACTGATATTACAGAAACTGGCAGTTTGCAATGCACCACAACGTGCAATCGTAAGACGGTTGACGGATAACGTATGTAGGCTGACTACGCCGAACTCTCAATGTGAGTGCGTGCTGTGATTGATTGTCACGTGAGCTGCAGTTGCGTGGGACAATTGCTACGAAAACTGATGCAAACCTGTTTTCTTTACAACTCCAAATATGCCATTTTACTTACAAAGAAATCACTATTCTGTCGATAGGTGAGAATATGTTAGAAAATAAGATATTACATTTTATCTTACCCTAAAATGGTCGCTCTGACGTACTTAGAGTGCCTTTACTCCCTTTATACGAACACGTAATATGATGTGTCCTTGTGTCAAAAAGGCTTTTACTGGTGACCATGATTGTCTTTTTTGACTAGAAATCCAGCCAAAAAATTGAACTGATATCAGTCAGATTGCTATTAGCGTGTTTTATTGCAGATAGTGACAGAGTAGTCTTGGTTTTAGACACAAAGCCAAAACGAAGTCCGTGGTCCTCATTTGTTTACCGATTGTAATTTTATTACTCTAAATCTCTCTTGTTGTTCATTACTGAAAGGAAACATATTTACGGTTGATTATCATGTCATCTACAGTCAAGTTTTGCTAGACAATTCATATGTAGTGTTTGCTAACTGAAGCAGATCTAGGATCATCGCACCACAATTAATATACCTGCGTATACTACTACGAAATCACGCTTCATTTGTAGCCAAGATACATGACAAACTTGAGTTAAGTTCCATGCATATTATACTATACTGATTACTTTGAAGTACTTAATGTACCTTCTGTCTATTCGGCAGAACACATGTTTTGATGCATCAATTTGTGTTGGTTAAAAAAAATGCTGAACTTGATTTTTGTAGGGATCTGAACTCCATCATGCGACTTCTGTTGTCATTAGTCAGCTTTAATGGCAGATTGTTGCATTGCCCATAGTTTTCATGAAATATAATTGGTAGGAACTTTGCTAAAACAACGTCCTTTATTTGTTCATTGATAATTACGATTTCGCGCTTAATGTTCTAATTGTGTACAACTAAAGAACACATAAATATTTAACCACTTTCTGTTTCGATTTCCAATACCGCCTATTACATCATTATTTGGTTAAATGCCTTAGAATAAGGAAATATTTGAAGGCAGTCAGTTGGCATTGAGAAATACCGTTAGCATTTTTTTCATGAATTTTGAGCACAACTCGAAAAACTAGAGAAGTTACTCTGTTTGCATGTTTTGATCCTATTTAATGTTGGCTATTTAACGACGAGTTATTTCGACAATAAAAAAGGAATTTGGACTAGCGGATTTCTTTGCAAAGTTTTGTTTAAATATTGTTTTTTCTTGTTTTGGTTTAGAGTGTAATATATACTAAATAAATCAAAAATAATGTCACCTGCTTTGGTTTGGTGCGAATCGCATGCCTGATGTTGCAAAAATCAACCTGAAGTATCTACACTTATTGAACTCCTCCACGGCCAAATAAACAGCTTGGGATAATTGCGTTCCTTGCAGATGCCTCATGGAAAATATGAAGTCTTGCCTACTTGGAACGTGTTTTTGAGTTCTGTAAATCTAAGCATCATTTCTTTGGGCTTTTATGTGCCCACGATGATCAATATTTCTTATAAAACAGGCAAATCTTTAATCCGCCACCAATTTCCCACAGTTATAATTTTATATGACGTCTTACTAGACTGAACACAACACTCTACTCCTGTTGTTGCAAATACTGCATGATGCAATCAAAGGCAAATGTTTACAAAATTCAAGACCACTACTGCTTGACTTGTACATAAACAAAATCGCACGTTTAGACAATCACTTATTTGGGTCTTAGCTCTTGTAATTGTCGTGAATTGAAATGACATCACGCACTTGTGGTTTGAATGCAAACTGAAAGTTTAATTGTGTACCACTAGTTATGCGAGTAAAGTTTATTTAAATTAGTGGTTGATACTGGTGCAACATTGTGAGTTCGTTGGACATATTGGAAGGTTGCGTGTAGCACATACATTCTAGTGTATTCTTGTAAAGTATGTTTTCAAGGTGCTAACATGCTTTGCTACTCTACGCACTGCACAATTAAGGCGGTTTCTGAAATTTAACATTTAGAGATCAGATAACATTCCCATATCCACATTTTAAGTGATGTGAGAATATATATTGAGCTATCGGTAAGCTGTTTTATGAAAATTTTTTCGTGTTCGGAAGTAACGTGAGCGAAAATGATTCGCGTGAATCAAGAAACACAGTTAAGGGCAAGGTGATGCTTAGTTTGCCGGCAAGGTATATTGCATATAAAAAATAGGGCAATTGTCACATGAATCAGTAAAAGTAATTATGGAGACGTTAACAGTTTGAACAACGAGTAAGATGAAATTCCCAGGATAAGCACCTGGGAAAGGGTCGACGTCGTGGTAGTGGCCTCGCTAGTGCTTGTGCCAATGTCCGTTGTAGTGTTGATGGCGGCGCCGGTTGTAGAAGGAGTGGTAGTGTTGGTGGCGGTGTTAATTGCAGCGGCAGTGGTAGCACTTATCGTTGTGCTGGTTGTAGATGTAGTGGTAGTGTTGGGAAGTAGGGACGTATCGTTAGTGCACTGATTGCGGTGACAGAAGAATCCGTCAGGACATGCGCTGCAACTACTTCCGTTTGCGTAAGGCCTTAGACCCTGAACAGTGACTCTAAAAATGTGAGTTGAAAGTGAAATTTGATTAGATATCATGCTAATTTGGGAAAAATGAAAGGTTTAATTTGCTGTTTAACTCACGCGGGATAGTACGCACATGCCACTAGGTAGCGTGGGTTTTCTGCAGGCACGTGTGAATTGTTGCATCGTCTTATTCCACAGCCGACCTCAGTGGTATTAGCCCAGACGTACTGTAAATTATCTCAAAGATAATGCTGCTGCTCATAGAGTTTGGTAATATCAAAAAACATTAGGAATGTTGATTAAATTTTCCTAGACTCTGCACTTCGACAGTTAAATGAAACTTATAAAAGTGCACCATGCAAGTAAAAAAATGCATAAATGTTACTATTGCAAAGTATGTGAATTTAATGCTTCAGACACACAAGGGTTCTATTCTGTCATATTCATTTCACTGCATAAAAGTGATTAATGGAAACAGCAACCAAACTATTGATGACCCTGTTTGTTAAAGCCAAACTAAAAATAAACTATTTAACTGCAGTTTAAAAATTGCAAATGTGCATGCATACCTGAATATATATTCTGCAGTCCCCAATGCAGCTATTATTTTCATAAAAGTAGTTGCGATTATAATTGTTGAAAAGAAACAATATCTCGGTGTATCTTGGTTTTCTTTTCTTATGATAAATCCATGTCACCGAAATGTTTTTATGATTGGCCAAAGGTGTAGAGTTAGCCGATTGATTTATACAGCCAGCCGCCCACTGCAGTGCCACAGTTTC
This sequence comes from Mesocestoides corti, assembly GCA_900604375.1. Lineage (NCBI taxonomy): Eukaryota > Metazoa > Platyhelminthes > Cestoda > Cyclophyllidea > Mesocestoididae > Mesocestoides > Mesocestoides corti. The sequence goes on along the minus strand of UXSR01005293.1, from coordinate 13,212 downwards.
CAAATAACGGGAGTACCGCTAGAAAAGAAAAACATAATAATGTGACTGAACTGAGGCGTGCATTATTTGTTTTGATGTGTATCGATTTCAATAAATTTAACTGATGAAATACGTATTACAAAAAACGCATTACAACCAGGTGCTAAAAATATTTGTGTACCATTAAACAAAATTACACGTAGTGATATGGTTTGTTTCGTGATATTCTTACAAGCCTTTTAATGAAAAAATTAAAAAATGTTTATGTATGTTCTCACCAAGAGTTGCATGTTGCTGGCACTTGGAGTAACATTCCCGCGCGCACTTGTGTGCTCTTCGATTATGGTAGCGCGATCCTGCTCTGTATTGTTCTCGGCCACTGCACAGCACGAGATTTCAAGAAAAAGTAAAAACTGCCACATTGCTCCTAAAAGTTGTCAACACTAAATAAGTAAGCTACCGAAGTTGAACAAAATATGCGAATCGAATTCGTCTCGAGAAACGTAAACTAAATTGGCAAGCTTGCTGCAGATGTACATATTTGCGTTTAACTATATCAAATCCCAATCGCAATCAGTGATGCGAGACCATGTGAATTACATCCAGTGCCTCAATAATACGTTGTCAACGTGATTGGTTCAATTCACGCAACTGTACTCCCATTTAAGTGTAGTTACAATACACAGGGTATTTGAAATTAATTTTGCTTAAAACTCGTGCTGGTAGCAGCCGGTACAACGCTCGAAGATGGAAGACAAAATAGTCGACTTAGAACACAACCGTTTATTCGGGTCATGACAGACAGGTCAAGTAACTAATTTTTGTGTCAATAAGAGTGCTAACAAGCGACTGCTATCAGGTGAGTCATTGGTACAGTCGGACAAGCCTGTACGCATTACTCACTCATGCTGGCTGTCTGTCCACTTCAGTTCATTCACGAAAATCTGCTGAACGCGTTCGCTCACGCTCACAAATTGAGTTTTTTTCATGACCACATTCTCTGCTTGCTTGCGGCTTGCCATACATCTCCATCGTGGTAAATCGGCAAATATGTTCTTCCAGATAGGAATTTCAAAGGGTAGGTTGTAGGCGTTGTGAAGTCTACTCATGATGTCCTAAAACAGTTTGAAAACTGAAAGCTAGCGGTTAAGAGCCAAGGACCGAAGCGAGTTAAGTAAAAATCATGCCGGTATGCGGCAAACTAGGCGAGATTCAAAAATGGTGATAAATCAGTTCTCAGTTACATAGAAATTTCAAAACGTTTCTTCACTTTTTTTAAAAAAATTAACTCATGAATCGATTAACCGATTAAATGTAATTGACGGAATAAAAAAATTTGAATGGTGTCATTAACCTGCATATTTCAAATGTAAACTGCTATCCACAACCTGTATGTAAATAATATGCCCGTGATAGTTCGACACCCATTTGTGTGCTTTCATAAACAGGAAGTATTTATAAATAAGACAAAACAGGACCGGTAATTACCAGAAGCAATTAGCCGATTGTCTGTGAACAAACATCTAACACATCACCAAAAAATGTCTAAAATAGCGGATTAAATTCTGCAGTGCTTATTCCAAGATATGGATTACGATAATGGCTCCTTTCTTGCCACGGCTAGTACTTTCAATTTAGGGACTGATAAGTGGGAAGAATGGATGCACAAACTGTCACAAAAAAATTATTAGCCTTAATAAAAACGACATGAGCAGATTCTGCAGACATGCCCAACGTCGAATATGTACTTCATTAGGTTTTCGTCAATCCGGACATTCTAAAGAAATGTCTGGCCTACGTTGGTACCTTCAGTGGTGCGGTGACAAGTTAAAACTACACCAAACCAGCGACTAAACTTTTAGCGAAAACAAAAGTCCGTTGATTTCATTCAACTCGTTTTTCACGCCTGCTTTCCCTACCTTAAAGGTTTTTCTATTTTTACGAACTGGCAATTCCGATTTTCAGGCATGATTTCAGCGGCGTATTGAGTCCGTCTGGCGTCCTAATGAAAAAGTTAGATCTCAAGCTTTTATACCCTCCAACGAATATCAGTTATTGGTCGTTACTGTTTGATAAGGCGTGACTATAGACCTGAATCTGTCTTTTCGCTTTACCTGGATTTCACTCTACACCTATATGCATCATACTGGCTTCTTAGACCAGACCTAACATTGCCGTGCTGGTTCATCCGTCATCCTAGCCAAAAGATCCGTTCAGAAGGTGATTTACTACAAAGATGCTTCACCACACCACCTCCTACAATGCAGGTAATTTCCTTTTTATCATTTGTCATGTGAGCTCCATTGATTAGATAAGTTACTGTGACGATGCCATGCCACGCTAGTTCCTAGCGTGTATGCAATTTCCGTACTTACTTGTCACGTGAACTGCAGTAACTGCTGAGACTTGTCGATAAAAAACAGCGTCATTTTTAAGCAGTTTCCGCTATAACTTTATGACATCTTGAAATGCAGGCATCGTTTTTTTCCTCTATATAACGTTAATAGAGACTTCTTATTTAAAAAAAACATGAAAAATTCCGTTGTCATTGGAGATAAGTGAATTCAAGCGATGCTTCACACGATACATTCAATAGGATGGACTGACATGTAAATGAAAACGACTTCTAAACAAAATGAAATAAATTCAAGAATCAAATAGCGTCAAATAATTTGCTTCAATTCAATAAATATGTGAAACATTTTGTGATACAACCTGCTATGCGATTCGCTACCAATTTAAATTTGTTGGCAGCTTGCAGAAGAATATTGGAGCTAGGAAGCTGACCTATATAATATCTTCCTATGCAATCACTTGATATGAATGATTTTTTTAATTGTTAAATACAATAAAAAGGTTCAATTACACGGTATCAAGGAGCAAGGCGATTGCAATTAATGCAAAATTGAAACAAAATATGCCTCTTTTACTACTCAACAAATTTAATTTTTGAACTCGGCGCAATATATCCCTTATAAAAAAGGCCACGTCAAAGATTTCCGGCATTTCACTAGACACTAGAAGAAAAGCATGGACTAAGGTCATGTGTGAATTGTGATAGGTTGAGTGTAATTATAGACCTTGTTTTAAGCGCATGAGAGGTTGAGTGTAATTATAAAGCTTGTTTTATGAAAAGGAGGGTTTTAAGTTTTATGTTCTATTTTAAGACGAATTTGGCTTTAAATTAAGTACTACCGAATGTCAATCAATTCATATTATAAAGTGAAAGTGTGCAAATATTCAAGTTTAGGTTAGAATGAGCTAGGATAAAAAGTTGTTCTTTGTGCCATTTTTTCGAAAGCGTTATGATCTCATAACGAAACAGAGGCAAAATGATTCATATCAATTTTGTCGAGACCCTAATACTTTTGAAAATTTTGTAAACTGTCATGAAAACCTAATATTGAAGAAGCTGGCAGTTGCCTACTGACCTGTAACTTGCAATCTCAAGATAGCTGACGCATGACGTATGTAGGCTGACTACTTTACTCATAACGTTATCTCTTTGTATATGGGTTTGTGACGTTCTGGATTATCATGTGAGCTACAGCTGCTAGTGAGCATTGCAAAAACGTAGCCAGTGATTGCTAATTGATGCAAATCTAGGTTTTTCTCACAACTCTATATGTCCAGTGTTGTTTACTAAGAAATCACGGTTAAGTTTGTAGGCGCAGAATATGATAGTATTTAAGATATTATTTTCCATCTTACCCTCAAATGGTCGCTCTGACGTACCTAAAGTACCTTTTCTTTTTCATACGAACACGGGATATGATATGTCACTTGTGTCGAAGAATCTCTTGCTGATACCGGTGATTGTTGCCGGAACTAGACGTCCAACCTAGGAATTGAATTGCTATCAGTCAGATTGCTAGTAGCATGTTGCATTGCAGATATTCAGCGAGAAGTGTTGGTCTTAGACATGGGGCCTTGTATCTTATTTGATCACCTATAATATTTTACTCTAAATCATCTTAATATTCCTTACTGAAAGAAAACAAATAAATGGTCGAAAATCATGTCAGCTACAGTCAAGTTTGTCCTATCCAATGCGAAGGCGGTGTTTACTAATTTATGCAAATGCAGATTCTTCTCACTGCTATAAATATACATGTTTGGTCTACGAAGAAATCACAGTTCATTTGGAACGCGCGGTATATGTGAACCTTGAGGTTGGTTGCATGCATATTACACCCTACTGGTTGCTTAGACATACTAAAAGTACCTTCTGCCTAATCGACTGAACACATGTCATGATGCATCACTTGTGTCGAATATGTAATGCTGGTGGACGTGATTTTGTAGGGATCGAAATTCTATCATGTTATTTCTATTGCAACCAGTCATTTCATAGCAGATTTTTGTAATGCCGATAGTGATCATGAAATGTAAGCGTTCGACACTGTGCCAATCCAACGCTGTTCATTCGTTCATTGACAATGAGGTTTCTACCCCAAATGCTGTAATTGTTCAATTAGTTCTAAAAATTTCACAGGGCATTTACATCATCGTTTGGCTAAATGCTTTGGCATGAGATGATTTTGAAGGCAGTCATGTAGCGTTGGGAAAACGATCGGCCGTTTTTTAATATGATGAAATCTAAGCAAAACTCGAAATTATCTAGGAGAATTACTCGGCTTGTATATTTTGACTCTATTTATTAATGGCTACTAATGGAGAAGCAATCCAACGGCGCATAATTTCGACAATAGGGTGTTAATTTGGACAGGTGGACTTCATTTGCAGAGTTTTGGTAAATGTTATTTCTTTTTATGGCTTAGCGTAAAACAAGTCAGATTTCGAAAAAAGTCAAAAAGTCAATGAATACTTTAATATTTGCTTATCCATTTGAAATAATATTGACTTGAAAAAAGGCCCCATCATCGAGTATGACAAAGAAGATTTGGCATTTATTATGAGACAACATAAGAAAAAAAACATTGCTAACTTTTTCAATGCAAGATTTGATCGCATTGTAGCAATTGACGCGTTTTTGTTATCCACCTGGACATTTACCGAATGAATAGAAATTCACACAAATTTATATGGTGACACTATGATCAAGGTAGTGCTCCCAAATTTTATATCGGCATCATTTCGGAAAACAAACAAAGTTATTTTATACACTGCGTTTGTTTTAATAGCAGTATTTCAGTTACTTAGTTCCAGAAGTGTCACTAAATTTTCTATTTGCTTAAGCATATGAAAGTTTTAATTCAGATGTAATTTTCTGTTAAAATCAATGTTGTATGTACGAAATTTACTTCAGCAATATTTTAGAAGTGCTCTTTACAAATATGTTGCAGCTTCCTTTGTACCATGTGGTAGTAGTTCCCTTTGCCTCAATATTATTTTTATCTTTTCCGTCAAACGTTCTGAGCGAATTCCCAAAACCAGTGAAAAATACAAATGCACAAATATAGGCGAATGATTACACTGGTTTACTGTGGGTTTTTGAAAGGCTATATGTGCGTCTACGTTGAAAAGCACTATACTAAAACCAGAAATGAAGCATGTCAGTCCATCCTTCAAAATCTACGCCTAAATGCACCTGTATTACCAATTACTTGGCTGCCCCTAAATGACATTTACAGCTCTATTATTAGAATTTTGCGTGGTTGAATCAGGCCACTACATAAAAGCCACATAGTACTGTGATCTACGCAATAATATCTTAAAATCGTTTGCTACACCATCGAAGTATTTTTAAGTCTGCCCTTGCTTGCCAATCATCCATCTTATGATCCAAAATCTGGATTTTTAATGTGAAGGCTTATTTGCGTATCAATGTGAAACACCCAATGTATGTTCTCCAATATGTTGCCACATAATTACCAGTCTGTGAACATTGTGAAATAATAGAGCCTAATATTTAGAAAACACGGGCATAGTTCAACTTAATAATAATGTTCACTCGATAAAACGATGTCAGATTATAATAAAGCTGCTTTAAGGTAATTTATCGTCTTTCACAATGTGTTGGAAGGGGCAACTGTACAGTGTGCATAATCCAAGAGTAGAATGAATTCCACTAAGCTCTGTTAAAGATCGCTTTAAATGTTAGGTATTTAATGGTAGTAGCTGTTACGACGTGGTGTGTGTGGACTTACTTCAACATCATTTTGTTTCGCAGTTTACCGGTTCCCAAAGATGTGTCCTGATCACGGATGAAAACACACAGTAATGAGCTAAGTACATATAAATATTTAAAGTGGTAGTTACTAAGTCTTTGAAAAGAGTGTGCAAAATTTATAAGTTGAGGCGACAGGCTAGAAAGCCACGGTTGCATATCTGTACCGATGTCAGAATTGCGCAGGATTATGTGGCAACCAGACCTTGGGTGCAATTAATAAACAAATGGATATTTTTGCTCGAATGATTTACTTTACACCAAAGAATAAGGGAGGCACACTTCATTCAATGAGCACACATTAGGAACCTTGGAGACATAGCAGTGCCACTGTTCACTAAAAGACAGGTATTCATTTTGTCCATAAAAAAAAACAAATTAAGAATTGTTTAAATTGTGAACTACTGACGAGTGTAATAAGTAGCACATTACTACGATGTTAGTTTATCAATGGCTCACATATCTAGGTCATATATACTCACGCGCAAACGTCACACACGACGCAACGCACCAATAATGTTAAGCCCTCAGTTAAACTGTTGTGTTGATGTCCTCTTTGTTCTTCTTTGTCATCGAGGGTATCAGGGTAGCGAAATCAGGCTAAAACCATCTCAATGGCCCTGGCACGTTTCAAGACCACATGCTGCGGTCCACAACAATTAATGACCCCACAATAATTCGTGACGCCGCCACAAATTAAATTGCACCTGTGTAGCCCTAAATGTTGTAACCACTGAAATGTATTTTTTCTGTATTTTGTACAACGTTGCACAATGCTGTTAGTTTTAACAGTCGAGGTCTTTCCAGCAATGCAAGCAAGCACTTCCATACTTTGTGTTGTCGGATTTTTCGTCACAGCCACACTTACTCACTATACATGACTGTCCGTTGAATGAAGTGCTTTGTAATCACCCAATGCTGTCATGGTCTTTCTTCAATTCTGGCTCTATTCTGGATCTCAGTACATCCAACTAATCCACTTATTCGAAGGTAAGAGCAGGAGGTGTTATTCAAGCACATTCCCTTTACTAAAACAACCATGCATAAGTTATTATTTTAAGAATTACAGATACACACCGCAATGTTCAAAGGCTTAGTTCTATCTTCCGAAAGGACTTAAAATTGTTTCGATACACGTCTGTACAATTCGCCCCCACAAATTATAAATATAAAACTAAATGTAATTACACTTATATCCATTTATTTTTTTTCAATTTTAAGAATTTCTCGACAATGGTAAATTTTGAATTATTTCTGCATTAAATTTTGTTTTTTGCTTGTCATTTTTTAATGTAAACTCTGCAGTTTTTTTTGTAATTCCAGTTTTTGCTAAATTAAGAAGGTCTGACAATGTGAAGGCATAATTTATTATTAAGTAAAAAAATTGGACAATTATGGTATACCATAATTAAGTCAAACTTGCTATTTTATAACATTCGCGACCTTTAAATCATGAAATTTTGTGCGAGTTAACAAGACGCATTTGTCTGCCGAAAAATGATACTAAAGTTTAATATTTTTCGTCGCAATCAAAAAAGTAACCTTGTCCATAGCGATTCCTGGATTGTTACTTTGCATTGCAACCAGCGCCGTGCCGAACATTCAAATGATAATATCACCTCGAAATGTGAATGCAATATTGTAGATTACACCAACAGCAAATAACAATGCCTCTTATGCACATAAAATGGAGTTGAGCCCATTTTAAACTGCCTTCTTAGAAGGAACTAAAACCAAAACGTCAAAATTAAAGGCAGTGTTACATTTAAAATAAACAAGTAATCGCAGAGTACTAGCAAACTTAACAGTAGTATTTTTTAGGGAAAAAAATGATTCATTTGAACTTTGCATTTAAACGCCGACCTTTTGCCAGTACACTGATGTACATCTTGGAAAAATAATATGTAGTAGGGCGCACCACAGTTAATAATTTTTTTCTTGCAAAAGCATTTTGTGGTGTTTGGTTTTCAGTGGATAAATTGCTCGGCAAATTCTCTCACTAAAGTGGAGGAGTCTTGTAACTCGAGTTGATTTACACTTGTCACTCCGATCACTCCAGTATCCACAACATGGTTCCTCATTTTGCAGCTTGTCGCCAGCCATGAGAATCCTCAAGTTTCTCTTTATTAGCAGTAATAATTATTACAAGTTGAAATAACATAACAAGTAATTTGACCATTTAAATCTAAAAATGAGATTTGCAACAAAGCACAAATTCGGCAGCAATATTTATTCTAGAACCACTAAGCAATTATAACTAGTTGATATTTCTTAGCATAAATAGTGCTAAGACTACTCAGAGCAGTGGATTTGTAGTGAATTGAATTAATGTGGACCGCAGCGTTTTCATATTCCTACTTCGTCAAAGATATAATAGCGAATAATTAAATCCAGAAATTATTCGTGGTGTTTAATTTTCTGCTTGAAAACTTTATTGAATTCCAGAGGACAATTTAGTTATAAAAAGTGTACGGCTTTATACATGAACCTCAATTGTATACTGTAGTTTAGGTTTGCCATGCACTTGTGCACCGTCAACTAACTTCCTTTATCCATAACCTGACTGTGCAATACGTTTCTGCCCTGTCTTGTCACACTTTTCTATGTGGCAGTGTTTGTTCGTGAGACTGACAGTCAACAACGATAGTGCAGCCATTCCTGCCAGAGCAGCCTTTTTTCATTGTTAACGCAGCAGGGCACAAATTTTGGAGTAAGATTTTATGGTTTAATTGAACTCGGCAAATCAAGCAAACGTATTAAGAACTGCAAAACAACTAAAACCAGTTGACATTTCTAAGCAAAATCTTGTGCTGACAGTAGTCAGACCAATGAATGGATAGCAAATTTTATTAATGTGGGTTGTAACCTGTTCGCATAATAACGGTTGATAATTCATGCAAATCCATTTGCAGCCTTAAGGTTACTGCATGACTTTCAGAATGAAAATTAATTCACAAAATAGTGTATCCTGATATGCGCAATGCATTTTCAAAAATCAACTTGTTTTTCTGTTTTCTTTCTAAAAAAAGTCTTGATCATACTTTAATGCAATGGAGAATACGTGTTTTTGTTTGCCGTGCAAATTTACACCGCTAACTAACTTCATTTATCGCAACCCTGACAGTGAATTAAGTTACTGCCCTGTCTTGTCACACTCTTCTATGCGTCAGACAATTTTTCGTAAGACTGACAGTCAACGACAGTAGTTCATAAATTCCTGACACACATCCTGCTTCTGACTACCTCTTCTGCCAGAAAAAAAAGACGCATTATATTTGATCTAACATAATTACTATCGAGAAACAATTGTCCAAAGAGAAACAATCACTTTGAGACCAAACAAAGAAGGAATATTATTTGGCGAGAGAAATAATTGTATATTACAAATTATTTCAACATCTAAATGTGATATTTGAAACTGCCTGTTGTAGTTGCACATGCTCTTAATGAAAGTTAAACGCATAAGATTAAATTTACTTTTACGATGGCTTTTTAGTAAGGTAGTAAGAAATAATTTGTCTATACAAATTTTATGTCTGCTTAAATTTTGTTTTTGTACAGATTTGCATCGTGTACTGAGACCAGCAACAAGGCGTAACGCCTCAATTGGAAAAGTTACAAATGTAAACAATTCAAAGGGTTTGCGCATTCGACAATAAACCACTTCTTATCTTTCCTCATTTGCGCAAACTCTTTGCTAAACCACTTGTCAATACCTCTGTCTCCACAACGACGAACTCACTGCACACATGTACAATTGTCTTTTCAAGCATCTTTTGTATAGCACCAATGACTGACAATTTCTTTACTTACGGACAAACACATCAGTTCATCAAAACCGTTGTTTAACTTTCACTATAAAAACAAAAAAGTGCATTCCAATATAGTCAAAACTCCTAAGTTTTTGGAATATAATCTTGGAGCAATAGACGGTGTAACCATAAATTTTCTCAGTTTCAGTAATTACGGGAACACAGTTATAGAAGGCTGCTTTTATTATCCCTGTTTCAGTAATTTTGTCGAACATCGCCTTAACAAACGTGATGCATTTACTGCTGAACCTAATGCTAACCTTAATTCGTGAACTTGAACCAAGGAAATCTTGAACTTGTTAATCTTTAAATTATTTTTTGTTTTAACATCTGAGTTAGAGCTATCAATATGTTCCTTTAGTGTATTTGGGCATCAAAACACCAAATAGTCGTTTTTGGTTGCTTCTATATTCATATTTAGCTGATTGTAGTGTGCTAGGGCACATAAAGTAGGCAACTAATCCTGCAAATCGCATTAAAAACAACTCGCAGAACGCAAAATGTTAAAAAGCGCAAACTCGAAAAATCGTAATTTCTTCATTTACCATTTGATAGCTGTGACTTAAAATGCATTTTGCACTTTACAGCAATTCACAAAAAAAGAGTGATCGTGTTTTCGACTTGTCCTTCAGGTGACACAGAACATCATAACTCGCTTGCTTGATAGACCATAGAAAGGTTTCACATATGCGTCATGCAATAACACAGTTAATCGAAGTTCTAACATAACGTTAAGTTCACATGTGCATTTTAACCATATCCACTTGTGTGACCCACTAGCATTTTAAAGTTTTACGCAAAATTAATCCATTGTGTATGTGAGAAAACGAATAGGTTTGAAAAAGTCTCTGCTAGTCAAAAATGAAAATATTCGGCTAAAATCAGCATAGACAAATCAGACAAAGGTAACATCAGACGCGAATGGGTAATGCATGACACTAATTGCCTAACTAATGTTTAGACTAACTTAACGCATTTAAACTTTACTGATAGCTTGCATTTTCAGCTTCGAATTACTAAGAAGGCATTGTGCGTGACAAAACAATTTGCGACCATTCAAGTTTACATGCTATCGACACTCAACATTTTACATCAATTATTGTGACTACCAAAATTTTCTTCTAAAGTAAGGCATAAATTTAATTCTGCTTGGTTAACATTCTATATTAATAAGTAGTTATTTTCCGAAGATAAAATTCAACGAAGCTACTTCGCTGATATCTGACGTTCATTTGACGTCATATAACCTAACTAACTTGACAGTATTATATTACATGACTTGCCTCTATTACATGAGATATATCCGTTTGTTTGACTAGAAATTACGCCATACCACTTGACGCGGCTATGGCATTAAGTGTAATCGGAAAAGCACCAAAAAACCTGCGAAATAATGCAAGTCGTGTTATAAAGAAGGTCAAATTTATTCTTTAGTTTGGAAACAAGTATCAGTTGACAAATAAGCAGCACAAATTGGCAATTTCCCCTACGCAATATATTGGGAAAATCATCGACGATTGCTTCATGCTTCTTCACGAAGATCAATTTAGTCCATCATTTTTAATAAACAATTGGTTGGCTAATGGATATTAAAGGAAGGCAGGAAATCCATAGTGACTGAAGGGCGCAGTGGCAATAATTAACGAAAAACCATTTAGATGAAACCAAAACCAAATACCGAAACCAAATACCAACTAACACGGTGGCAGCAACTGAATGCATGATTCAAATCTCCTTAGTGCCTAATCCAAGTTATGCTTAAAATGCATAAAATTTTTTTTTCGCGGAAGCCAGAATGCAGAAACAAAAGTGGTTAGTACTGAAATTCTCAAAGGAGTTCAAAAATGAGCCTTACTTATAGCTCAATAGTAGGGTAAGGTCAATTCACAATTACTTGATTACTGAGAATGAAGAGTAGAGGGAAGATTATAGAAATCAAAATTGATTGATTTATATTAGAAAAAGGTTTGGCTGCGGATGTTAGAAAGTCGCATTTTTATGCAGTAACAATGTAACTCTTAAATTCTACAATCAATGAGGCATCAGCAAAGGAAATTAATAAAGTTAAGTCTAGTTTCATCGAAGAGTTAATTTAAGAAAGAATCTGACATATTTTGTTTCAAACTGCGACTGTTTGAACAAATAGAACTACGTCAATCGTGGTAACTTTCTTGCGTTTAATTTGAAAATGAATTTTAGTTTCCATCTGAAACTATGTCATACATTGCTTCTTAGTTTATATTCACCTGTAAATCCGCGAACAAGCATTTTTTAGCTATGAAAGATCTCTCTTGTTCGTCAATTTTCATGCATTTCCTTAGTGTATTTTTTTACAATTAAAGGTTTTGGCAGGCACGCAAAATGCATGAAGGATTTGGCCCTGCTCTGCCATGCCTTTTGCGTATCAAGAGGGGCATCTTTGCATCGTGGTTAGACAGCTAATACCCATGGTATGTGAATGTTTAAAACGTTTTAATGCAATGCCTATTAGGAGTTTGACCAGATTTTACATAGCGCGTGAATTAAATATCTGCGTTTGGAGTCATTTAAGCCACTTATTCAACTTTACACCCAACAAGGCCCAATTGGCAAATAAAACAAAGCACTGTATGGCACTATTGGTATTACATTCCACCTCTTCTTCTCACAATATCTTTACTAACATCTACCCAGGACAGCATATTCGACGGTGTGTTTTTACTAGCACAACTTACACCCAGCCTCAATTCCTCAACCATTTCCTATTTGCAAACACTGTCTAGTGCTGAGTGCTTCATCAGACTAAATAGCACGCAAAATTATCACAGTTCCTATTACATTTATTGTGCACACAGCAGACAAGCAAACGTGAATATGAGTGAAGGTGATTAGTTGGAAAACAAAAGCAAGAGTTTACGTAGATGTCAAAGGTGCCACAAGTAAAGAAACAGCTTAGAATAAACCAACAGCGTCTTCGTGCTGATCTCGCCTATTTACTCTCACACTGATTGTGGAAGCATAGAAATCCACGAGGACATCGTCCGCAACTCTGTCCCAGTGTGTACGGTCTTTGATCAGTTCTAAGCGGTCTGTTCGAAAAAAAGTAATTACATTAGGCAACATTAGTTTCTGATCCAAATATACCAAAACCATTGTCTGCCTTGATAACAAACAGCCAGACACATTAGCGCCATTACTTGACAAATTTAATTGCGACAAAATGGGCACAACTTACGGAGATTTGTACAAACACCCTACCAGGTAAACTGGTTGTTTCTGTCCTGGCATCAGACGGTTGCACACCTTCATTGC